>JADLZL010007885.1:0-36030 GCA_015844335.1 Chrysopogon serrulatus
CTAAATAGTACCGTGTGTGGTTTGTTGAAATAGTTGCTTTTCTCTTATGGGGATGTTGTTCTACCGAATCTGAACTTCTTCTTTGTTAATATAATCGGCGGCTCGATCTCCTTGTTTTTTTTACAAACAAAAAACACTATCCAACGTCGTATACTAAGTATGATTTTCTCAAAATAGCTAGGCATTATTGTTAAGTGTATGATTTTCTCAAATAGGCGGTATATTGTTGAATGTAGCGCATGATGATAATGGGCAGTTGGTGAACCTCTTTATTAAAACATACATTTGGTACTTCTTTTATTATATGAATGAGATGTCTGACATCTTAGCACTTGGTGCATAAACTAGTGGATAGATTAATGTGAAGGTAGTAGTACAGGTGCAATCAGTGACAAACTTGAGGGTTTACTAGCCAAGGTGGCAAGGTTTCTTGACCGTTCCTTTGATGTTCTGACATGTGCATGTTTGACGCACCACCACCAGACCACAAACTCCACAAGAATGGATTTTCTATTTCTATGATGTGTAATAACCCCTTGAGAGCAGCAACCAACAACTTGATGTCGAGCCTACTAGACAGCTACTTGCAGCAGTGCAGTGCAGGAAGCAGGCTTATGCTTATTGTACAGCCCAAAGAAGAGAATCAGATGCCATAGGCCATAGATAGAGCCGTGCACTGGCACTGTTCTGCGCCGGGACCCACCGCGACACCGGTGTGGGCCCCACATGTGCTAAAGGGTTTTTGGAGGCGATGCAAAGGCGGCATGCACGCATGCAGGTCAGCAGGTGCTCAAAAGAGGGAAGGAAGAAGACGAGGGCAAACAAAGAGAAAGAGAGTGAAGGAAGCATACTCCTACTAGCTAAGCAAAGGCGCGAAATTAAAGGAGGTAAGTAGCTAGCTAGGATGGATCATGAGCAATGCAGCCAAGGAATGAAGGAAAAGCTAGCTGCTAGCTAAGGGGGACTGAAGAAGAAAAGGCAAGGGCATGCATGCAAGGTGCAACCAACCAACCGATTGAGATGCCCTGCAAGCAAATCCGATACTGTCATCACTGCATGCACACACCACTGACACTGGCTTGCACGGCTTCGATTAGATATACATTTATACTAAGTAATGGTGGGATCGACGACACCCGGCGGCCGGTTAATTATTCAGAGCAGAGGAGAGATGCTAGCCAGCTGTGCCTTTTATTATATATGTATATTTATATATATATATATATATTTGCATGCATGTGTGTCCATTGCATTGCATTGTTGCATGCGTTAAGAAACCCAAAGCATATTGGTCAGCCGTCATAGTGGGGTGGTGATGGAGGGCAGTTGTGTGTTTTTGCGTTGGTTCGTGGCTGAGGACAGCAACAAGTACATACACTAGCTATAGCTACCGCCAAATCTGCCGGACGGGCAGACTGATTAATTTAGCGAAAACCATGCCTGTTAAGCAAGGTCGGATTCGGTGTAGAACGGCATCTAATTATTCGCTGTGGTTTCAGCTGTTACACGGCTTCACGTTTCCCGCGCCTCATTGGAAGTACGTAGTGTCTAGCATTTTGTTTAGGTTCATGCACAAAGTAAAAAAAAAAAAAATGAAGTCAGAGCTACATCACATTAGTTGGGCATGTGTTACACGTACCGGTGTTCAACCTCTACTTGTGTGTTGTAGGTTCATAGCATACAATTTGACCTAATAAAATTTAGCGTCGCCGCACCCACCCACTAACCCATACAACCTCAAATGTGTTTTAGGCCTTGTTTGGCAGGGCTCCCTAGCTCCGTACTACAGTACCTAAGGATCTGGAGCTAGAGGAGCCTTAAAACGTGGCTTCTTAGGGCTTCTAGTTCATTTCGCAAGGAGAGAGAAGATGATTCCTAAGAACAATGTTGATATATAGTTGCTGTTACAAGAGGAGTCGGAGCCGCAAGGAGAGCTATATGACGGTGAGCCAAAGCAGGGAGAGGGTAGTACGTTTGCTTGGTTAGCTTAGCCATTGGGAAACTTAGATGTCGTGGCATGCGGTTGTTCAAGAAAGGGTTGCTTGTGTGGCATTGAGGAGGTGAGGGGGTTTTGGGTGAATGAAAGGTGGAGGGAGAGAGGATGAACTATCACTATGGACAGCACGCAAGAGATGAAAAGCTACTATTACCCCTAGTTTTGGTAAACTTAGTTTGGTAGTACAAATTTAAAAGCCTTGTTTTTGAAGTCGGATGTGAAGCTACTAGTTGGCTTAGATAAAACTAGAAGCTAAGTTGTATAGGTTTGAGAAGCCATTTTGCGGTTTGAAATCATATATATGGACTTGATGCACATAACATTAGCAGACCTAACACTCGAATGGAGCCCGGAAGAAACTTAAGTTGACTGATGAAGTCACATGTCTTTAAGCTTTAGGTAAACGGTGCTAAAGGGAAGGCCCAAATCAACATGTGTCGTCGTTGGAGCCCTGACAAGCGCCTAGTGTCGCCAAGACGTAGATTCGCCACTGGTACACAACAAATATACACCAGGTGTATGTTGGAGGATCGCATATGCATGGTTTAGTGACATGTCCCAATTAACTTCTCTTTTAAGCAGCCGTCACTCCCAAAATCAAACACCTAGGCCTTGTTCAGATTGAAAGTTTCTGCAATCTGAGCAACTGTAGCACTTTCGTTTGTATTTGGCAAATATTGTCCAATCGTGGTCCAACTAGGTTCAAAAGATTCGTCTCGTGATTTACAACAAAACTGTGTAATTAGTTATTTTTTCTAACATTTAATGCTCCATGCATACGGTAGAAATTGATGTGATGGAGAGAGAGTGGAAAAACTTGCAACTTGCAGGGGAACTAAACAAGGCCCTAGGATTGCTACTAGCACCGGGTAGAGAAGGGAAGCAATGCAAATAGGCCCTTAATTCGCAAAACGATTCACATCATCCATCCATCAAATAAATGCCCTTCATCTCAAAATAATTATCGTTCTCGCTCCCAAGGAGTCAAATGTTTTTTTTATTATTTTGACTAAATATATACAACGAAATTTTAGTGTCTATAGTATACAAATATTGCCTAATCAAACTTAAGGAAGTTTGATTGGCACTAGTACCATATAGCAACTTCTATTCTAGAATGAAGGAAGTAAGCGCTGCACTATTCAAAATCGGCGGATGAATTATTACCCGATAGCTACAGGTAATAAAAAGCAGAAAAAGAAAAGGAGCAACAATAGTTAGTTTGCAAGATTCACACATCGCTGTAGTGTGAGCGGCCAAGTAAACTTCGTGGGAGATTCTGGAAGAAGATCACGAAACCGGCGAGGCGAGTACACGACGGCGGTGGACTTCGCCGGCCGGGACTACGATGCCGGGGCAGAGTGGGCACAGGCGGCCGGGCTAGCTTGTCAGATCAGAGAAGGCACCGATGGCGTACATATGTTCAGCTGAGACTGAGACGCCGAGGGAGCTAGGGAGGAGGATGGTTGGAGTAAGCTTGACGCAACAGGGCTCCCTATAAAGCCGGCCCTTTTCCCCTCTCTCCTCCCCAGAGCCTCCCGCACACCCCCTCCCCGCACACCCCCGGCTCTCTCCCTCTCCCCCTCCCTCTGTTCAATCTCTCGCTCGCCATGGACGCTCCAAGCAGCTCCCCGCGCGCTAAGTGATCGGAGAAGCTGCGCGAGCTCAGCTGCTGCAGTGGCTTGCGCCTCTGCCAAATTGAGCAGGGAGATAGCGAGCAGTGCACGCGCAGGTGTGTGCTAGCTCGTTAGCTGCGTACTAGCTAGCGGTTTAGCACAGTAACAGTAGCTAGCTAGCTTAAGTAGCCGGACGGTGGTAAAAGGAATTACTTTTAATTTTTTGGACATATATGGCGGCGGAGAGAGCACCGGTGCTGGTGAGGCACGCCGGCGGCGGAGGCGGCGTGGAGGCGCTGCGTCAGCTCCCGCCGGGGTTCCGGTTCCGCCCCACCGACGAGGAGCTCGTGGTGCAGTACCTCCGGCGCAAGGCCTTCGGCGTGCCGCTCCCGGCCGCCGTCATCCCCGTCGTCCGCGACCTCTACAGCCTCGATCCCTGGGACGTCGTCGTCGCTGCCCCTGGTACTATATACTACACACGCCAAGCCACGATCGCCGCTTCCAACGAACATCGTGTCACGAAAAAGTTGCAACTTTTTTGCCTCCAGATGCGAGCAGCGAGGGGAGAAGTACTTCTTCGCGGTGCGGCCGGCGGGCGCCGGCGGCAAGAGCGGCGGTGGTGCTAGGGCGACCCCGGGCGGGCGGTGGAAGCCGTCGGGGAAGGAGAAGCCGGTGGTCCTGCCCCGCCCCTGCGGCGGAGGGAGCCTCCTGGTCGGCGTGAAGAGGGCGATGACGTTCGTGCCACGGCGGAAGAAGAAGGCGTCGTCGCCGTCGTTGCCGGCGTTGGAGGCCCTGACGACCGGCTGGGTCATGCACGAGTACCGCCTCGCCGCGCCGCTGCACAAAAACGTGAGTGATTCACTGATTCTAGCTTCTCCATATACGCCGCGTGCATGCTTCTTTCTAGTTTCTACCCCTCTCTCTCTCCCTCGCTCATAATAATATAAGTCATATATAGATCTTCTAACTGATCTGATTGCAGTGGCAAAATCCACAAATTAAATCGGTAATCGGTAACAGTATGTAATTAACCGCTAAAAGTTATACTAATTGGGTCAGTAACTGTAAAGTGTAAACGTCTATCTAGTTTCTAGTGACACCTGAGGAGATCGGCTGTGAGAGATTAATCACGAGAAGGGATTAGCAACACATCAGAGCATGTACAGTGAGGGATGATGTAGCTAGCAGTAGCACAAACAGGTGAGTTTGGCCATGGGGATAGAAATAGAATAGCGCTAGGCCGGCCGGCGAGTATAGTAGAGATAGATATAGATGGTGTGGAGCATGCACCCAGTGTAAAGTGGTTCATCCTGGCACATCCATCTTGGAGTTTTCCTACCTAATCGAACTGGCAGTCTGGCATGATCACGTTATGTGCATATAATAACAAAACCATGCATGCATCCATGTTCTCCATTGTATTAATTTAATTAACCCTAGTTATTTAACTTGGTCGATCGACTGATAAATCAGAAAGCCTGGCCTGTTAATGTTAAGCTGTAGGAGACCTTTTTTTTTTTTTTTTAAGCTGGAGGAGACTTTTTTCTGGTTAAAAAAAGTAGAAAAAAAACATGCTTCTTGCATGGTTAATTGGTCTATTTCAAAACCAAAAAAAAAGTCGTTCTCGGTGTCCAGAAAAGAAAGGAAGGAAAAAGGTATAAAATTGTTTTGGGTGATGAAATATTAATCATGAATAAGAACATCCATCGTCGTTGTAGTCGTTGTAGTTATGGGCTGTCGAGATCAACCATAAACCGGTGTGTTTAATCGCCTGCCATCATGCATACTCCCTATATATACCCTGGTGGTTGCAAATTTATGCCGACACTGAGTGGTAGCTGTACTTAACCAGTACTAGATGCTTGGTTGCAGCTCAGATCGGATTTCGCCGTGATCTCTCTGCTTGTCCCTCACCCCACACCCTCAGTCACCGTCCATAACCAATAACCAATAACCAACCAACCAATTCATTAGCCTGCAAATACTACTGCATCTGCTGCATGCCACACCATCGAGTATCTATGTACAGTACCTACCTGCCGATCAATTTGGTGAGGATGCTATTCTACCGGTCGTAGTTGGAATGAATAATACAGTAACTAACTGTGCCTTTTACTGTTATCAAAAAGAAAGAAAGTGAAAAACAACTACTACTACTGCTGCTGTGTGTGTTGCTAGCAGCTCCAGTTACGAGTACATGAGATGCGAGAGAGATGGATGGATGTCCAGACTCCAGAGTCCAGTGCCGTAGTGCAACAACTGCTCCGGCCGGCACGGCTCTTGTGTTGGTTCATCTGTAGCCATACGTCCTGCAGTCCTGGAGACGTACAAGGCACCTGCATCACGAGCAGTACTCGCCGGCCGGTCATCGACGTCAGTTTTGATGACACACACGATCCTGTCCTGTATCTGCAGTCGTAGCATTGCTTCATCACTCACTGCCTGTTGCTGCTGCTGCTCTGTCTGATTGGCAACTCCTGCTCCTACACATAACACTACAGTAGCAGTAGTCTCCCTTTAGCATCAGTCGTTTCAGCTGTTGAGCACCACTGCACCACTGTAGCATGGAGTAATCTTATAAGTGATAAGTTAAAATGGCTAATTCTTTTTTAAGAGAAAAATACTGTTGTAACGGCTCTCTGCTAAACTGAAGCCAACAGAACAAGTACTCACAAAAAAAAAATGCAAGATCCATAGCAGCTAACAATGCAAGATGCTCACTATGCCCTTGCTTTTAATTTGCTTGTTCGACGCTAACGCTGACAGTTGATTTCGGGTGGTCATCTACGCAGGGCTGCAGCCTGGCTCAGGCTCAAGGGGAGTGGGTCGTCTGCCGCGTCTTCCAGAAGGGCGGCAGCAGCAGGAGGCGAGCGGTGCCGGCCGGCCACCCCGCCGCCGCCGCTTCGTCGCCGTCGGCGTCGTCCGCTAGCAGCTGTGTCACGGATGGGTCGAGCTCGGACCTGGACGAGGTCAGCAGCTAGGCTAGCTAGGGGAGCCAGCTAGCGACCGCCCCAGCCAACGATCGGCCGGCCGCCGGCCGGCCACAACAAGTCAAGAACGTACGTACCACGAGCTTGCAGCTAGCTGCCGGCGGCCTCTCAAAGAGAGGCTCAACTCAAGCTGAGTTAGCCTAGCCTTAATTAGGCGCCCCAGGAAACGGAAACCATCCACGTCGTCACTACCTTAATTTAGTTCTCTCTTGCATTGCTTGCTCCGATCCGACATTTGTTGTTGCCACTTCAAATTAGTTTTCCCCTTTTTCTTCTTCTTCTTTTTTTTTTTTCTTTCTTTCTTTCCACTCTCGTGTAATGTAATGCAGTGTAATTTAATTAGTGAGAGAAGCAAGCACTACTACCGGCCGGATTAGTAGTAGTTAACACAAATTACTACAAAGGTTCAGGAAGCTTCTAGCTGAGGTTTCAGAAGCCGTATATATGCCGTGTGCAAACTAAACGTGTACGGGGCATGTATGTAATATGTACGTACCAGCTGCAGAAATCAGCTCTGCATATAATGGTCAATCTGTAACTTGCATGCAGGTTGTCTGTAAAGTCTTTGTAATATTAATTAATTTCTTCAAGGAGGAAGAATCTGATTATCTCTGAATACATAGCAGCAGTTGTTGCTGCATGCGTTGGGTTGTGCTATTTGACTGTTTCTCCCGAATCTGGATTTGATCTGTCAATTTTACATTTTTCATTCACAGTCGCAATCCATCTTTCAGGAAAACAGAGAAGGGCTCCCATCCCACCCCTGGTTATAAACTACTCCTTCCGTCTCTTCTTAATCCTCGCTTTGGCTGTTCGTGCCATACTTTTAGTTTGATTTATAGAAAATATGTATAATATTTATATATCTAAATAAATTTGTTAAAAAACTAGATCCAAAGATCTTTCCAATAATACTAATTATGATACGAATCGATGATATTATTAAAAAGGAACGAAGGGAGTAGTAACACAAAGATGTTAACTGCAAAGGAAAAGAAAAAAGAAGTAGCAGGGGAAGAACACAACAGAGGGCAACGACGTCATGCAATGCAACACCTTCAATTCTGGGCCAATCGCTACGCTAATCGAGAGGGAAGTAGCTATTTTTGTCCAGTGCAAAAGCAAAGTAAATTCATGTATGTAGGCTGTTCGGCAGGACTTATAAGCTAGCGGATAAGCTAAAACACTGTAAAAATAACTGATTTTTCTATGAAAAGAAAATATTATTGGCTTATAAGCTGAAGCGATTTAGCGAGTCAAATTTACATTTTCCAGGCACAATTCCTATCTCTATCATTATCGTTAAGGAGAAGTCATTTTTTTACCATCAACTATAGTCAGAGTTTAATTGACCTTAAAATTCTAAAACCATTTTTTACCATCTAATAACTATTAAAAAAGTTCACGTCTAGCCATTATGCTGAAAGTGAATTTCGCTTACATGGATGACACGTTGCAGTGGACCCCACATGCCAGATATCTCTCCTTCCTCTCCACGGACATTCTCTATCTCCCCGGGCCATCCATACATCCTATTAAAAAGGTAGATATTCGGCGTTATGCTTTAAATGGTAACCGACGTTCCCGTCGACGACGAGGTGCCAGTGGTGACTTCAGGAATCTCCAGATCTGCCGGCTCAATCCTTCGGAGGTGTTCATAGGGGTAGGGTTCGCGTACGTGTGTTCATAGGGATGAGTGTACGTGCGTGTTGTGATTGTCTATGTTGTACTATGTAATTCTAAAAAAAAAAGGTGGATGTTTTTTTAGATAAGGGAACAAAAAAAGGTGGATATGAAACAAATACTGTACATATGAGGAAGAGGCTTTGCAACATTCGATTCATCTACGATCCGCTTGATCTTGAGTCCTAAGTGCTTCACTTGACTTCCTGATCGATCTCTTCTTCAATGTTGAGTTCTTCGATCATCTTGTCATCAAACATTGCAGATCGATGTCTTCATTCTTAAAGCATTATGGCTTAGCATTAGCAATTGATCCTTCAATCCATGCCCTAGCTACACATGCCAAGTTCTCCTCAACTTGCTTTCTTCATCCATGCTTTGAGGACACTTCTTTATCTATATGCTTTAATTTGTGGGCACCAATAAAACCTGTTTTGACAAAATACTCTCTCTCGGAAGAATTAGCTCCAATAATACGTAGCAGTTACTTGCGTAAGCCGAATCATACGGTAGCACACAAGATACAAAGGATTATATGTAAGTGGTGCCCAACGTCCAGGTAAAGGTGAATCTTTGTATATATTGTAGCTACACTATAGTGATGCCCTACGTCCAGTAACATTGTCTATCTTGTTTGATGGACTCTAGCTGACTATGGCTCTGGCTCCTTTATATATTGTAGCTACACTACAGTAATGAATTGTTCTTATGTATTTTATTAAATGGATATTTTAATAGGTGAAGTCACTTTATTTTGTTTTTATTGGCTCTGACTCTTCGGCAGCTCGGCGTATAATATAGTAAAAAACCAGTGTCATAGTCTAATGAAGTCATGCTACGGGGTCAAAACATTGTGTGGTTGCTCTATGCTAGTTATTTCCTTACCCTGCTCCTCCTGTTGTTACAAGGTCAGGTTTTAGGTTTTGTCGATTCCAACGAGTGATGGAATATTTGCATAGGACCGATGGTACATACACAGAACCCTTTGCTGATGTATGGTGGGGCTATTAAAACAGCTCATCCATGACGCTGATCATGATCCAAACTATAAATTAATTAATCATAGACCGGCAGGCCGGCTGCTTTTGTATTTTTATCTGAAGCACACACAACAAAGAAAAAACGAACGCACAAAACCCAAATTTACGTACGTGTCATATGTGGTTACTAGTGCAGTAGCGTAAATCAATCAGCCGACCAACTACTAACTTTGGTTTATATAATGGTCTAACATAATCTAACAGACTCCATTGACAGATTAATTATTATATGGATGTGCCAAGTAGAACCTTTATTTATTTATGTTTTTGGAGAAAGAACCTCCCGTTTTTTCTGACGTCGCGCGGGACTACGAGTCACATGAGTATACATTAGACAGATGAAACTGATAAACAGCTAAACATATTTAGATTATGAAACAAATTGATGGAGTGCACTACTCTGTTTGCACAGTTGCACACATATGTAATTTATGGGTTTTAAAACAAACTAACTAGTATATGCCCCAGTCAGATGATATATAATATTTAGAACAAATGGAGTAGCAAACTGCTAGCAGATTGTTATAATGCTAATCCGCGCCGTCATCTCATTTTTACTTTCCTCGACGTCCCGCCTTGTCATCATATTGACCACTACGCCATTGTCAGTCCCACGGTCTCTTCGAAACCCTCTCATCCTCGCTTAACATTGACGCTAATCTGAACCATCATCTCCTTCTTCGACCAACACCCCCATCGTCTACCGTCTCAACTACCGACATCGTAGGTCTAGTGGCCTTCCCTAAAGACAGCCACCCTTGTTCACTACCGATGCTAATCTGAGCCATCATCTCCTTTTCGACTGTTGTCTCGCCTGGATGGACGTTGTCTCGAGCACCAACACCTCCGGTTCAGCAGTCACCCATGAAATCTGCCACCCTCACCCATTGTCAATGTGAATCCGAGTCATCATCTCCTTCTCTGGTCGACATTCACGCCGCCTTGCCCTGTCATCATCTCGACCACTATCACTGTGGGTTCGGCGGCCTCCACTAATAAAAATCACCTATCGTTGACACTAATCCGAGGCATCGATGTCCCTGCCTTTCCATCGTCTCGACCTCCACCATCTGATTTAACATCCTACCCTTGAAGACCACCACCCTCCTGCACCGCCAGCGCTAATTTGAGCCGTCATATCTTTCTCGACCAAAGTCCCCACCGCCTCATCCTACAACCACCACCCTCATCACCCATCGCCAACGCTAGTTTGAGCCATCATCCCCTTATCCAACCAAGTCCCTACCTCCCCACGCACTATTACCATCTGACCACCGTCGCCGCTAATTCAGCGGTCTCTCTTAAAAACCACTTTTAAATCTACAACCTAACTCCATTCCCCGAACCCAAACACTGATGGACTCTTTATCTCGGAACATATGAGGGTTTTTTTTTTTGTCCTCTAGTGTGTGCGTGCCGAAGCACACTAGTCACTAGGTGTGCACGTGTGGAATGAAAGAAGCATACCCCACAAATCTATTTACATTTACATGTCACAGTCTAAGGAGCTATAAAACAAAAGGGAGTCGAATAAGCACAGGGAAGCGGATAAGGGCTGGCAACAGCAGCAGACGACGAGTGGTTGGAGGAGATAATCAGATAACCCAGATGCTTTCCAATGTGCTAAAAATGCAGGTGCCTTGATCGAGCTCCATCACTCCGTACGTCGCTGTGGAGGGGGAGGACGTGCGTGGGGCCCGCGAGAGGCACTGCCTTACCCGAGCGTATCTATGCTAGATCTCGCTTTGAATAACCAGACGTCATCCGTCGCATCACAACAGTGACAGCATGCGCGCGATTAACAGCATGCCTGATAACGCCATTAGCCTTACTGATGAGATATATATAGTATTCCATAATAATAACCTAGCTATGCTTCGGCAGTCTCTGCTCGCTCATGTTTTATCATCGCCAGGTTTCCGGGTTGATCACTGTCGTCAGTACAGACAAACTGGACAGACATGAGGTGCCGTACAGACGAGGGTTCTTTGATTGATTGGAAATTGATTTTTTTTTTAGACTTAGTTTTGTCTTAGATATAATAACTTTTATTTACTACGCCTGTTTTGGCACAATTTTTTTTTTTTGGCAGCTTCTGAATCAAAACAGCTCTTCAAACAGAGCTTATTGAACCTGCTTATGGAGCTTATCAAGAAAACTGCTCTAACAGCGAAGCAGAGCTGTACCTAACGAGACCTTAAGCTTATACTCTGTTCAAGATTAAACTGCGCATATCCTGCTTTTTTTTTTTTTTTTGAGATATCCTGCTTGTTTGTGATGGAGCTTTTCCAAGTCTGTTTGTTTACCCCCAGTTTAATCTTTTATAGATAGATAGTAGATGTAGAGGAAGACTAAAACTGAAAGGAGGTGAGCGTGCTTGTGTGGTTGCCAATCACTCGCTAGCTAGCTGCTCCTGCTCCCCAGGCAGTTCCCCGGATCCTAAAAATCGCATCTTTGTCCGCCACCGCGCGTCGCCGGATGTGGCCGCCGCCGTCAGCTCTCACGCGAGCGCGACAGCGCGTGGACGGACGGCCGGCCGACGGCCTCGTGACGCACCGCGGTCGTCGGCGCTTGCTTGGGCTCCCCGAACTCGTGCACAGTGACACTTCCTCCCAGAATACTGCTACACACTGACAGATGAGTGCGTGACAGACACCCGCACGGACACGGACACGGTGGTCGTGGTCGACGACGACGAGCTAGCGCGGCACGCAACGATCGAGCTGCTATCCATGTATGCTGCGCCCGCGGTGGTGGACGTAGGAGGAGGCGGCGGCGTGCTGCTCCAGTCCACCCAGCCGCGCTGCGCTGCGCCACAGTTTTCCGGCAGCCGTCCCCCTCCGACGCCGACGCGCAATCTTGCCGCGCGATCCGCTGCAAGAAAAGAAACCCAGCTCAAGCTGGCTCTGCGATGGCCGGACCGGTCGCCACGCTCGATGGACACGTTCTCCGCCGGCCTTTGCGGCCCCGGAGGAGCTGGAGCTGCGGCTGCCCGGGCCGGGCCCTGCCTGTCGGGACTCGGGACTCGGGAGAGGGAGCAGGGCGGCTGTTCGGGGTTGAAATCCGGCCGGAGGAAGGCTATTCCGAGTATAATTCGCCGACGGCGACGGCCGGGCTATTTCGGAGCAGGGAAAGGAAGGACGGGGCCGGAAGCAAGCAATGCGGACCGGGGACGGGGAGCAGCTTGCACTGTGGCGGATCAGATGGGCACGCACGCACTGTCACTGACATGACCAGCCGCGCACTGTCACTGACACGATGGCGATGGATGGATCCGGATCTAAGCCTTGTTCAGTTCGCAAATAATTTGCATTCCCTGCACTGTAGCGTTTCATTTGTATTTAATAAATATTGTCCAATCGTGGCCTAACTAGGGTCAAAAGATTCATCTCATGATTTACAACTAAACTGTGTAATTAGTTATTTTTTTACTTATATTTAGTACTCTATACATGCGGGTAGAAATTGATGTGACGGAGAGAGAGTGGAAAAACTTATAAGGGCGTGATTGGTTCACTTGCGTGAGCAGCCAGGCCGGCATCCGAGAGCCTGGCTCTCCCGGGCCAGGTCCGTTGCATGCGGAGTCGTTTTGTTTGGTTCGCGTCTTTACCGAGCCTGTTTCACCGCTGAAGCTGTTTGGTTAGAGGATTTACTATCTATCTTGTGCATGCACCAGAGAGCAACAGGCCAGCGAGTTGCACCGAGCCAGCCAGGCTGAAGAGGAACGGACCTCAGCTGCGTTCCTGGGGAGCTAGGCTCCGAGCATCCTAGGGTGTGTTTGGTTCACGTCTAAGATCTAGCCTGGCTAGCAAACTAAGCCTGGTTAGCTCAAGCCTGGCTTCAACAATACAAGATGCACTTGTTTGGTTGTGTGGTCAATTTTAGCCAGGATAAGAAATGGTGTGTTTGGTTGGTTGCTTTATCTTAGATACAATCACCACATCTGAACATGGTAAGTGTACCCCCTAGAAGCAATTTGTCGAACGGCTAGTGGGCAGAGAAAGCACAACTACCGTTGCAATTATTCATTCATCGTCATCCTCCTCCTCCTCCCATCCTTCTCCACCATGATATCCAAGCACACACAGCACCAACATAGATTTGTGACAAGCAAAGTAGACGGAGGGAGCAGAGTAGGAAGAGGGAGGAGATCTGCTAGTAGATAACATCCATGCCGGACTCCACCTCATCGAAATCCTCTGCCGCCTCGATGGAGCTGCAGCCACACCACAACACGAGCATGGAAGACGGCCTACGCGTGTGGCCGTGCGCCGGTCAACCTCTGTGTTTGCCGTTCGAACTCTGCGCATGGACGGCGAGCACTCCATCGACCTCCGCGCAAGCAAGAGATGGACGACACGCAGAAGCATCCTCCTCCTTGTTGCGCCGCTCGGGGAGCACAGCACTAGGCCCCGTCCCTCTCACGGCAGCGCAGCCCGCGCCGGCGATGGTAGGTGGCGGCGACTGGTGACGCCGGAGGCGACGGGGACGACGCGAGCCCACGTCGGCGCCGGGGGGGAGGACGGCACGAGAACGCACGGCCGCGCCAGCGGTGCCAGTTGGGGAAGGGGAGGTGACGCGATTCATCCTGCTGTTTCGGCTAGCCTGGCCACGGGAGAACGACCACCCTCTGCGTTTCCACTAAGCCTGGCTAAGAGGCTCTCCCTGCTCTAGCTAAGCCTGGCTACGGGTACTGAACAGGCAACCAAACATCAGCAAGGTGCATCCAGCAAGCCTGGCTAGGAGCTAAGCCACTCAACCAAACAGCCTCCTATTGCACGCGCGCAACCGGGCTGCGCTCAGATTCCAGGGAACCAAACACCCTGTTGGCGTACGAGGGCATGTAAGACTGACCACGCACAGGATACCAAACACACCCTAAGGCCTTGTTTTAGATGCACATTGGATTTCTGAGTTTTTTTACTCTCTCTCCATCGTCATTTTACCCGCATGTAAAAAAGCATTAAATATAAATAAAAACAATAACTAATTGCATAGGCCGGCCTTGTTTAGATGGGGAGAGGAGAGAGATTGAAAAGTCCATGAAGACTTCGTTTTTATTTGGTAAATATTGTCCAAATCGGCCCAACTAGGCTCAAAAGATTCGATCTCGTGATTTACAACCCAACTATGCAATTAGTTATTTTTTTATTTATATTTAATGCTCTTTACATGCGGCAAACAATTTGTGAAAGGAGAGAGACCCGAAAAGTCGCAGAAGCATTTCGTTTGTTTGTGGTAAATATTGTCCAATCATTGGCCCAACTAGGCTCAAAAGATTCGATCTCGTGATTTACAACCAAACTGTGCAATTAGTTATTTTTTTATTTATATTTAATGCTTTCTTTTTACATGCGGGTATAAATTGATATGATGGAAAGATAGTGTAAAAACTTACAAATTCAATGTGCATCTAAACAAGGCTTAAGTTTCATTCCAACTGAACAAGAGCCTAGTACGACTCTTTCTCACAGTCTATCTGCAGGTGCGGGCACTGGCGTAGTACGTGCAGATCGCTCTCATGCCGCCTGCCGCCTGCCTGCCTCGCCGTCGGAGCCTCGGAGGTGGAGGCAGCCCGGGCCGGACCGGACGTACTACGCCGTCGTCGTCTCTAGCCCCAATGCATCGATCGATCCGTCCGGCCCGGCCGGGTCCAGCACCGTACCTCCAGCAATGGTCCAGATACTGGAGCACTCCGTACTCCATGCCATATGGACGGACATGTACATGGACGGCGACTATTCATCATCGCTGCAGTGCAGTACGTACGACTTCGATCCGCCTTCTTCTCCACCGGTCGACGACGATCCATCCGATCCAATAACCCAACAGTGGTTGGTTGGTTGCCCATGCTAGCTACCTCACGGCGGAATAATCGTGATATGCGATGCTTGACGATCGAATTAATGAGATGAATACGGCACTTAGCAGCGCCGATCGAGCTGCTACAGTTAGTCGCATCGCCATATATACGAGCTGCTGCTACTGTACTTATGTGATGAATACTGAACATTTCATAATTACTCGTTGCTGTCGGCTGCCATATGCTGCAGCAGCTTCGTTCATTCCCAGCCTGCAGGGAGTTGGCCTGTGCTGTGCATGATCAGTGTGCAATGGGCCAACAGCAACAATCACATCACACACATCGCTCTGAATCCGTTACTGCTGCTGATGATGTACAGTCTACTCCCTCCATCCAAAATAGATGACGTTTTTGGGTGTTCGTCTTATGAAGTTTGACTCAATTTCTGAGAAAATGCGTATAATATTTATATATCTAAATAAATTTGTTAAAAAACTAGATCTAAAGATCTTTTCGATAATACTAATTATGATACTAATCGATGATATTTATTATTTATAAAAATTGCGGCATCCGTTTTACCGGGAAGCGAGAACGTCATCTATTTTGGGACGGAGGGAGTAGCTTACTAGTAGGCTCTGCATGATCAGTCCACAAGCAAGCTGCTGCGGCAACTGCATGCAAGTCTGCAAGCTGTACTCTCTCCGTCCTTTTTATTTGTCGACGACTTTTCAAGACACAAATACCGGCAATTTTAATAAATAATAAATATCATCGATTAGTATCATAATTAATATCATCGGAAAGATCTTTGGATCTAGTTTTTTTAACAAAATTATTTGGAGATATAAATATTGTACATATTTTCTATAAATCAAGTCAAACTTGTGGCAAGACACATCCCACGGTGACAAATAAAAAGGGACGGAGAGATTATGTATGGATCCATCGATGTATACAGCTCGAACGAATTTGCATTGACGAAGGTGTTTCAGTCTCCCACGCACACTCCTCCGATCCAGCTGTCTCATACATTCATATAGGAGTAAGTCTCATCTCATCACTGTCGCACTCTGCTGGTCATTCGTTCCACTCCCCACCGCCATGGGTTAAGTTGCTTTCAGTTTCAGATGGACCGGACGAGTAGATGGCAAATTAATAAAGCTGATCCATCGATTCACGCGTACTGCTGGCTCGCTGCACATATTTGCATTGCATCCACCGGCGGCCGCCGGCCGGTCCCTGTAACGACCCTGTATGCAGGTAGGCTAGCTGTGGCCAGCAGGACAGCCGTCGCCGTCGTCCACCTGCGGCTGGCCGTGCTGGCTATCCGCACTCTTCGTCCCCTAAAACCATACTCCAAAAGGAATATTCCATCCTGATCATCAAAATTTCATTCTCTATACCACTTTCTCCCGCACTCATCCATACTCTATCTCATACTCCATCTACCGTGGGGCCCACTTACCAGATTTTTTTAATAATAACCCCCTTTCTCTCTCTCTCCCTCCCTCCCCAAATCCTGGACGACCGCCGACTACTACTACTCGTCTCTCTCTCTCTCTCTCCGCCGACTACTACTACTGTCTCTCTCTCGGTCCTCCCACGGCGAGGCGGGCGATGAGGAGGGAGAGCGGGCCGGTAGCTATGCGCCGAGGGGCGCTGCGGGACGCCAGGGCGGGCAAGGCAGGGGCCTGGCGCTGCCAGCGGGGGGGGCTCCTGGCTCAGGCCGCCAATAAGGGCGGGGCGCAGCGTGCAGCTTGGGGCGAGGCGGCGGGGCCCGCGCCGCTCGGCGGGCTTCAGGCGGAAGCGGCTTCTCTCCAGTTGGCGAGTGCTCCGCCCGCGGCGAGAGACTTCCACGCCTTCTCTCTCCCACGGCCCCCTCTCCTCTCTCCTCGTGCTCGCCGTCTGGGCCACCGCGCGGCGGTTCCTCCCCTCCCCCGGCGGCGGGCGCGGCGGGCGGGGCGGCGGCGGCCGGTCCGTCCAGCCCAGCGCGAGCACGCTCCGCCGACGAGCAAAAGGGCAGCGCGGGCCCGCCCGTGCCGCGGCCGCTGTAGCGTACGAGCGCTACATCGCCACATTTGGCGTCCGAGGCGAGCTCCCCGGACGCGTCCGGAAGCCATGGCGTAGCCCGCTGCACGAGTTCCATACGCCATCCGGGTGAGCTGGCGCTCCCCGGACGCGTTTAGCGTGCGCGGTGCAGATAGCCTTAGCTAGCAGAGCCGCTACTGCGGTTGCCGGGAGTTTCGGTAACTCGCTGGGCCACGACGGGCATGCTGCTGGCAGGTCAGGTCGTCACTGCAGGCAGACAGGCAGGCTTGTAATTGTGAAACTCTTGTTATCGCGTAGCGTACGTACTTGGGCGCCTGATCGACCATTCGACTGCCTGACCCTCATCTTGCCTGATTCAGAGTTTCAGACACCTTGATTAATTAGCTCCATCGATAACTACCACTCGTCTACTCCAGCACGATTAATTAGCTAGTGTTATGAAATGAAGCATGGGCGGCTGCCGGGCTGGGTCTGGGCGATGCCTGCCGACGACGACGACGACGACGAGAGCGGCCGGCATGCGTGCGGTTTGGTTTGTTTCGTGCGTCCGACAGCGCCGGTGAGACGTCGTATTTTCAGTGCAGCTAGCAACGATGAATACATACAGATAAAGCTCACATGAGACCTAGCGCCGCGCAGGCCGGCGCGCCGGGCCCACGTGCATAGGACGGATCAGGACGATGGATGGAATGATGGATGCATGGAACAGGATGATTAGCAGTGGTATCGATCATCATCACTCTATTATTAAGACTTGGGCCTTGTTCAGTTGGAATGAAAGTTGCAAGTTTTTTTCCACTCTCTCTCCATCACATCAATTTCTATCCGCATATATAGAGCACTAAATATAAGTAAAAAAAATAACTAATTACATAGTTTAGTTGTAAATCACGAGATGAATCTTTTGAACCTAGTTGGTACACGATTGGATAATATTTATCAAATACAAACGAAAGTGCTACAGGAGTTACTGAACAAGACCTTGATGCAGTACTGGGTTCTCATGATTACGCACGCCTACCTGTCGTCGGTCCCTACACCCGTGAATGCATCATGTCGATCCTATTAAGGCATTTTTTTGACAAGATCCTATTAAAGCGTTGAACAGTAGTCTTTCCAGTATACAGCACTAGACCAGCAACCAACCAGTGCTCCTACACAGCTTTATAAAGTTAACATGAGTATTAGAAGTTCTAGTTAAAAAAAACTTGACTTACAGGGTAAGACAGCCTTCGAGCATTGTGCTTAAAAAGACTTTTTTACGCTGGTCGAGAAAATCTCTAAACTTTTGCCCATCCATCGGCACTTAGACTTAATCATATACTTTGACGTAGGGCAGACGAGGAGATTTTTCTCAATGCACAGAAAACTATGCCTTGTCCAACCAACAAATCTGCCCCTAAAAGGGTCGATCTTTGGTTGGCAGAGTCCGATGCATACAGGCAGACCCACTAGTCTAGCGTCCGCTCACAGTGCTCAATGTTTTGGTTAAAGAAGTAAAATACTCCGAGGGTTGCCGTGAGACTTTTTGAAGTGATTTAAGGCGATAATGCTGGAAACAAACGTGCTGGATCATTCCGAAATTTACATATGCAAGTTACTTGATTAACCATGATATCTACGCACCAAAAAAAAAAAAAAAAAAAAAAAAAAAAAAAAAAAAAACTCTCGGCCTGCATAAACATGGTAATGTATATGGGCACGGTGGATGATCAGATAGGCTGAGGGACATGACAATCATAATCTTGAACGCCAACATCAATCATCATCCATGACTAATAAACATGCGGCACGTTAATTACAACAGAATATAGTACGTAGTACTGTGCAATTTAATCCATATAGATCGATATCGTACTCGTGCATTGAAGAAGCGCACAGCTACCTGCTTGTTTCTTTGCTTGCTCAGCTCGGAGCCTCGGATGCGGGCGCGCATCACATGATCACATCATACACCTGTACGTGAGCACCGGCCGACCAGTCGACCACCGACACACACATAGACGAATGCATATGCACGCATGCAAGCGCGGCGACACAGGCACAGCTCCTACGAGTGCGGGCATGCATGCATCGCTGTTCCCCAAATTTATTTCGGGTACTTGATCTTGGTAGAGTATTATGATTAGTGGATGACAGTATTAATTTCTGTACTACTACTTCTACCATGATCTGTAGTAGTAATATTAGAAAGTGTCCAATTTTAGTTTGGATAGCACCAAACTAAATGGAGTTTTTAGGGCACTCAAAATGCAAGAAAACTGTTAGTACTTGTTATAGCATAGGACATTATAAAAAAAAAAAACTTTCTTCTCAGTGCAAGATTTTCTATAACAAAGGACATACGTACTGTAGTGATGAAAACCATGTTTGCTCTCGCAATATGGTTACGGGTAGCTGTTTTTGTCCATCAATAACCGTGAAGACCAAGTTTCCTAGTTAAACTTGGTTGCTTTGATTTTTTTCCTCTCTCCTCATTAAATCATTTGCCACTTACTCCCTCAATCCCTATTTAATTGTCTCCGTGTGTTTTTCGTGCCACGAGTTTGACTCGATTTGTAGAAATATGTGTAATATTTATGTCTCCAAATAAATTTATTAAAAAACTAGATCCAAAGATCTTTTCGATGATACTAATTATGATACTAATCGATGATATTTAGTATTTATTAAAATTACCGGTATTTGTTTTTTGGGAAGTGCAAGCGACAATTAAAAAGGGACGGAGGGAGTATCTATAGAAACTACCATAGTTTCTGCAGTGTTAGCTCCCTTACCATATTTTAGATTTCAAATACAATAAAAACTATGAAAATATATTTTATTATAAATCAAAACTTATTTAGTATGCTAAAAATTAATATTTTTATATAAATTTAGTCAAATTTAGCACATTATGACATAATACTATTTTAGGATTGCATGTTGTAAAACGATGAGCGTACCAGAATTATAATGCCATTTACGTATGGGGATTGATAGCCGAGTTAGTCCAATCAGTGAGGTTTCTACAAGAACACCATCTTTATTGATAGGTTGTAATGTAAATATGTAATCATTTTTTATGACCATCTTTAAACAAATAAAAATGTGAGTTTCATGTAGATAAAATTATTTTGGCTTGGCTTTCAACTCTAAACTTGACATAAGTTAGGATGCAGAAAATTATGCATTAAGAGTGATTATGTTATACAATTTAATTATATTTTATATTTTAAGAAACTATGCTATAAAACTCATCATGGAGATTTTTTTTTTTTTGAGAATTACAATAATTCTAGGAAAATACGATCACCTATGCCAAGTTAAGGATTTAAATCTAGATTAATAAATTTAAATCCAGATTGACAGATTCCACCGCAAGGTACCTGACTAACTGACTGATCTATGATGAGTTCGCACTCGCCGCGGAAATGCCCTTGTGTACCAGTCCAGGCAGGGCCGCAGGGCAGTGTGTGTGTGTGTCTTTATTGAGAGCATGAGCATGGGCCGGTGGAGCAGATCGATGACGATCGGATAGTGTCGGGCCGTGAAAACCCGCCAGTCTTCCCTGCCGACCAGTCGGAAGCGAGTCACGCGCCGACCCTCCGGTGGCGACCACTCTTTTTTATGCGAAGACAGCTTATTCTATATATTGGGCCGTTCATTTGCATCGCGTGGGCCATTAATTTCGCCGAGCAGCATTCAGAGGCTAAAGCCCAAGGAAAAGTAGTTCATTCCTTGTCTCACACGCACAGCACCACGGAGTGTCTGCAAGAACCGTACGTCGTCCCGTTGATACGTGTGGGTTCCGTTACTTTTTTTTTTCCTTTTCCTTTTCCCTTTTCTTTATTTAGTATTTGTTATATTCATTATTTCTCCTTTATGTTTATTTCATTCTACTACTTATTATTTGTCATTATTTTCATTTTCATTTTTTTTTTTATTTTTATTTTACTCCATTAAATTTTATTTTCCTTTCTTTGCTTTGATTAAGTTATAAATTTGTCATTATTTTTGTTTTCTTATATTTCTATATTTTAACATTTATAAATTTTTACCTTTTGATAGAATTAATTATTTTGTTTGTTTCATTTTTTTATTTTTTCTATTTGCCTTTTCTTTTATTTATAAATTTATGTTTTACTATTTGTATTTACAGACACACACGATGTCCATATAGTATATGTAATCTAATGTTCTATCATATATTTTTTTTATTTTTGTGAGTATAAATGTGATATTCTGTTATGTATTTTGTGATATTCAGTAAGTATACATTGATGTTCTATGATATATTTTGTAATATTCGGTAGTATTTTCTATTTTAATTTGACTATAATTAATTACTTCACTAATTTTATTATTTTATTTTTAATGATATATATGATGTTCACATAATATATACTCCCTGTTCACATAATATATACTCCCTTCATTCTAAAATATCTATTGTTTTTGTTTCTTGAGAAACAATTGTTGATAATTTTATAAATAATAAATATCATTGATTAGTATCATATTTAGTATCATCGGAAAGATCTTTGAGTCTATTTTTTTAAATAAATTATTTGGAGATATAAATATTACATGTATTTTCTAAATCGAGTCAAACTTGTGGCACAAAAAATCGAAATGACACTTATATTGGGATGGAGAAAATATATGATGTTCTATGCTATTTTCTATGATGTTCGTGTAGTGTTAACATGATGTTCGACGATGTATTTGTGATGTTCGATAACCTTTTTTTTTCTTTTTATTTAATTTTATTTTTATTTTTTTACATTTTATAATATATATATGATATTCATGTAGTATATATATAATGTTCTATGCTAATTTCTATGATGTTTATGTAGTATTAATATGATGTCGATGATGTACTCTATGATGTTAGTATAGTGTCAATATGATGTTCTATTTGTGTTTATGATATGCCATATTATACATATAAATAGTTTTAAAAATATATCTAAGTGGGATCTTGATTTGAAGAATTTATTATAACAAACACAATAGCTCAATTAAAATATATTTCGGATGCATATTTTAGTGATGTTCACTTAGTACACATATGATGTTCTATAATATATTTTAGAATGTTTGAGAAGTACCCTTCTGATGTTTTTTTAAAAAATATATATTTTTTAATATCTATATATTTTAGTTTTTTATATATTATTTTTAAATTTATAGATACACGTGATGTTTATGTAGTATATATGCAATGTTTTATGATGTATTATTTATGTTCCCATAATGTTCTATGATGTATTTTTATGATCTTACGTAAGTATACATTGATGTTCTTAGATATATTTTTGTGATGTTCAATTAGTATTTTTTTCTCTTTTTATTAATGTTAATTAATTACTTTAGTAATTTTATTATTTATTTTATATTTTATGATTTTTTTTTTTTTTTGTAATGTTCACATAGTATACATATTATGTTCTATGCTATATTTTTGTGATGTCCATATAGTATTAATATAATGATTTACGTAGTACACATATGATGTTCTATGTTATAATTTATGATTGTTCGTGTAGTGTCAATGTGATGTTCATATAATATGTATGTGATGTTCATGTAGTGTTAATTTGTGATGTCGGTGCAAAGTGTTAGTGTGATATTCTATTTTTGTGTTTTTTCTTCTATTTACTTCTCTTTTCACTTTTATGTAGTTTTTTTCCACATTGGTTTTCATTTCTATTTACTCTAATTATTTTAATTCTAATTCATGCTTTAGTTTTTTATTTTCCTTTTTATTTATACATGACATGAGATACGTGCTATGTTTGTGTAGATACATGTGGTCTTTTTCTTAAAAATACTTTCCTTTTCTTATTTAAGTTATTTATTATTTTTATATATTTAGTATTTGTTATTTATTTTTTATTCTAGGTTTATTATTTTACTCTATTTATTTACTTTAAAATTTTTGTCTTTTGCTCTTTTTATTTTTATATACGCGCATGATGATCATGTATATAAATGAGGTGTTCTATAATTTATTTTGTCATGCTCACATAGTATATACATGCGATGTTCTTTGAACTTTGTGATATTTACACGGTATACATGTGATGCTTTATAATGTATTTTATGATGTTCACGTATTATACGCTTGCTATTCTATGATTATCTTTGAGTATTTATGTAGTACCTTTTAAATGTTACGTGATATATTTTTGGTTCAAGTAATATCCATTTGACATTCCTTTTAATTTCCGCTATTATGTCGCATAGTATATGCCTATGTTTTGATGTAGTTTGAGATGTTCACGTATTATACATGTGATATTATATAATGTATTTGTGATGTTTATGTAGCATGCATATGACGTTCGTGTATTATACATGTCTCTTTAATTTTCCTCTATTATATTATCATTTTTATGTACATTTTTTATTGTTCAAATAGAATTCATGTGATCTCTCTCCTTTATTGAATTATTGTACATTTTTTTATTCTATTATTATTATTATTATCTTCTATTATGTTTTTTTAATCTTCTACTAATTTTCCTTTTATTTAGCTATTTGTTTGTTTTAGTTTTCATATACTACATAGCATTTGCATTACATTCCCCTCTTTATCGTTGTTATTTTACTCTCATTATTTATTTTAATTGTTTCAAAATTGTTGTGATTATGTTTTATTTTTTATTTTTCTAATATTATTTGAGATAATTTAATGTTCGCGTAGTATACATACAATGTTCTATAATGTGTTTTCAGATGTGCGTGTAGTCGGCGTGTTCGATTGGTCACAAAAGTCGGTTGATAAGATAAGCCGACTGATTTGCTGTAAGAGAAGAATATTGTTCGAACGGCTAATAAGCCTGACTAATTTTATATATGTGATGTTTTCTTGAAATTTTGCTTTTTTCAAAAATTTTCCTTTTTTATTATTTTTCACTTATGTTTTCATTTTGTTTAATAGTTTTATTAAATAGCATGATGTATTTAAGATAAAAAAATTCATAGCTACCACAAACCATCTGCTATTGTAGTGAATTAAAAATCAATAGCTCTGACGTTGGAGCTCTTTCATGCACTACTTTTAGTTATTATAGTTATTATCTTATATTATACTATTATTTCTCCTTTTCTATGTATTGTTGATGTGCTTTTCTCCTCTCATCACTCACGTGGCACGAGCAGGTACTGCAGGGCGAATGGAAGGCTGGAAGCGCACGGGGGCAAGCGGGAACCTTCTGCGCGCGTAAGGGAAGGATGCTAACATGACCGCTGGCCCAATAAGCAAACGGAATCGGCCCAGTTACAAGCTGCACGCGACGAAGAAAAGGAAAATGTGGGTGGTCGGCGGACGACTCGCTGCCACCCGCGGGTCGGCATATAGTCGTGCCCGTGAAAACCTATGTGCAAACCCAACAGGCTGCCATTATTGGCTAATGCCGACCGGCCGGCCCAAAATATTGGATCCAGGCCCATCAATCTACTAGTACCGATTACATCTTGCGGTGTTGTCCGTTCCGGCCCAAGCACAAGGCATATCTGTGGGCTGCTGGGCGATGTTCAGCGAGAAAACTTGTGCCGAAAGTCGTCTCTCTAAAAACTTTTGTCGATGTGTTCGATTTACATCCTCGTTCAACCTTCTGTCACTTTTGAAACCAGTCCGAATTGTTCTTTAGACAGGTTTACCCTGTTTCAAAAATTGGGGAAAAAACTGATTTTCCCAATCGAGAAAGATAAATCAATTTTTCTAATAAAAGTTGGTGAAGCAAGAACAACTTTTCGCGTGCCCAATCCACTCGTGCAATGCGACGAAACGGCCACGGAGTCGATTCAATATATGAGTGTCCATCAAAGCGAGAAGGTGATGCCATCGAATTCCCATGGGCAGGAGAAAGACCAAGGAGAACCAAGCAATGCAAACTAAAAACGATCGATTATATGAGTACTAGAAAGGCACGCGGCGTTGCCGCTTAGGGCCTGTATTCTATTATCGTAGTATTGTAGTTGTTGCAGACTTTGATTCATATGTGGAGCAATAATAATTGTGTACAGATAGGTACATACTTTTTTTAAGCAATGTAGGTATGACAAATTTGTCTTTTTTTCATGTAGTTGTCATGGTATGTATTTTGAATAACTGTATTATTTAAGTAAAATATTATCTTAGGTATCAAAAGGAAATCATTTTTTGGCTATATTTATTGTAGAGAAAGAAATGTTTGAAGTATTTTTTAAGAGAGACGAGCATTTCATGAGTAAATAGGAGTTTTATTTTTTTACAATAACGAATAGTTTTATGTTATACGTGGTATAGGTATGGTACGTTTAAAATTAAGTAGCAATTTAAATAAAAAAAACTGACTCTATTAAATATTTTTAGAAAACTGTAGGCAAATCTATATCTATATTTTTAGCAATAAAATTAGAATAGAACATGCATGTGATGTTATGTATTTAGATTCTAGTGCTCGTTATGTGGAGTTCAATAAACTTGGTTTGGTATTTTTTCTGATTTTTATTTGATTTGTTATGATTTTTACAAAATTTCAGCCATTTTATATAAATATTAAATTTAGAAAAATAGAAAAACTGAGTTGGGCCGTATTCAGCCCACCGAGGCCTAATATCGGCCACCAAAGGTCCCAACCGGAGGTCCGGCCTATAAAAAGGCCCAGTCGCGGGATGAGGTCTGGCTGGACGCGGATTTATTTTGGTAAAACTCGAGGGCTTTTTTGCAAGAAAATCTGAGAGAGGAGATAGGACTACGGGTTAGTTTCCCTAAAGTTCAAGGATTTTGTTGCAAAATGACCAGATCTCTCCCGATCTGGGCCATCCGTTCGCCCGATCGGAAGGCCGAGACCAGCCGGCGACGTGGCCATGCTGCCTGGCCTCGGTTTGTTGCAGGAATCGTTTTTTACAGATTCCTCTTGTCTTAAATTATAAATTATTCTAACTCTCGAAGAGTCAAACGTCTCATTAGTTCACACAATAGAAATCTAATATAAAAGTTCCAAGATACATTTTTGGGGGTATGCAACACCACAAGCTAAGTCCACAACAGGAGTGCAGTCTTGAGGGCGAAGAATATCCACATACTGACATTTGCTCACCTGCAACCACGACTCAGCTACACTATGAACATGAAATTGTACTCTAAATGGCTTACCCAATATAAATATAATGCAGAGGAATATTGCATGGCTTACCATGACAAAGAGTAAGTAAGGGCAGGTGCTGGTGTTTGGAGACTCACTTCGTGCTGGAATGCGAGCCCTCGGGCATGGAAGATGGACAGCTCTTGTCTTTATATATATCGGTTTTTATCTCTTGTTTTTATATATCATTTTTTATTTATATAGAGTTTAGCCATCAATATTATTTTCATTTAATATGTATAAACAAACCACAACAACATCATACGTGCGCTATTTAGAGGTACAGCATGCCCTTCGCTGGGCACATTATTCTACTATAAGGGGGCCGTTCGATTTACAAGAAATAGCCCTCTGGATGGATTGGGACAATTTCTCAGGTGATCCCGGCTAACCGAACAAGCCCTAAGTGGTTCGCACATTTTATTTGGACCAAAGACACATAAAACTAGTGCTTAACGATAGCTCAAAATAATTAGGTGGCGAGCGTGGTGGGGAAGCAGCTGTCATGCACGCATCGGAGCACATCGCGGTAGTCCCTGTCGATGGTGAAGGAGTCATAGACCTTGCTGTCGCTGCTCTTCTTGTACTCGAACAGCAGCGACGAGTGGTTGAACGCCGTGAGCTTGACGAACCCAAAGTCAAGGTCGCGGTAGATGCTCCACTTGGGGATCGCCGTCGTGTACGCCGACAGGTGGCAGCCGCCGCCGCCGGCGACGACGAAGATGGTCCCGTTCATGGTCCCGGAGTAGTGGCTCTTCTCGCCGGTCATGCACTGGCTCTGGTACATCGGGCAGGTCCTCTCGTAGTTATGGACATGGCCGAAGAAGGCGATGTCGACGCGGTACTTCTGCCAGAGCTTCTGCAGGTTCTCGCGGCCTTCCGGCTCCTCGAAGGACCCTTCGCCGGCGTACCAGGCGTTGGAGGAGTAGCCGAGCACGCGGTGCGTCGCGAAGATGAGCCATGGCTGGTGCTTCCGGTCCACCGTCGACAGGCATCGCTCGATGAACTCGTACTGCGGCGTGCCCACCCGCCAGTCGTGCTCCGAGTCGCCGACGCAGAAGCGGAACATGCCGTAGTCCACCTTGTACCAGAAGTTGGCCCGGTTCTCGGCGGGGTAGTAGTAGTAGGTCTCGGCGGGGACGCCGCACTCGCCGCCGGAGTCCGGGACGTCCCAGAACGCCGCCGTGTCGGGCCAGTCGCGCTCGTGGTTGCCGCTGGCCACCATGTAGGGCTTCCTGGCCGTGATGGGCGCCACCTGCGCCGTGAACTGGTCCCACTGCGAGATGTACCCGTTGGCGTAGGGCATGTCGCCGATGTGGAAGACGATGTCGTAGTTGTCCAGGTCGGCGATCAGCGCGTCCGTCGTGTTCAGCGACCCCGGCTGGTACGCCGCGAACTCGTTCGACCCGTCCCGCTCCGCCTTCCCCATGTCGCCGAAGACGATGACGCGCTGCAGCGACTTCTGCCCCGGCGACGGCGGCGCGCGGAACGAGTAGGGCTTCCCCCACACCACGGACCCGTCCGGGAGCTCGTGCCCGATCCTGTAGTAGTACTCCTTGTTGGGCCAGAGGTCCCTGAGGAAGGCGGTGTGGATGAAGCCGGGGTCCCGCCACCCGACGGAGCGCGCCGGGTCGCCGCACATGCTGCCGCGGTTGAAGGTGAGCGTCCCGGCGGGCGCACGCGCGGTGTGCTGGGCGGCGCCGGCGACCAAGGCGCCCCACTCCACGAACGGGTAGGCCTCGCCGATGTCGTAGCCGCTGGTCCACGTCACCGTCATCTCGTCGTGGGACTTGCCCTGCGCCAGGCGCGGGAACACCGGCGCCTTGGGGTTCTTGAACGCGATCGGCTCCGACACCGCGATCAGCTTCGGCTGCATTTGCATTCAGGGATCCATGGATGATGAAACGAAGATGAGGGCCTTGATTGTCAGTTAGCAACTCATGCAGAGGTAGAACAGGCAGAGAGGTGTCGTCATGACGACGTACGTTGTCGAGGCCGCCGGTGAAGAGGGCGAAGGAGAAGTCGGAGCGCTGGTTGATGAGCTGCAGCCGGATGCTGCCCTTGCCCCAGTACATGTAGTTTGCCGAGTAGTTGGCGAATTGATACTGCGTTATATATGCAGCAACACATGCATAATGTTTTTTATTTGCTTAATTGAAGGAAATGAAGATCGTCTAGTACTGGTTAAGTTCAGACATTGGATATATATTTCTCTTCAAAGTTCAAATAAAGAACGATCGAATTGAATGCTATACGCTTGCAGATGAGCTACAATATTTACCTTGATGGGTGCTGTGCAGAGATAGGGTGCTTCTGCCGGCCAAGGGTTAGTACACGTAGCCGACGAGCTGCATACATATACACACACCACGTGATAGGTTTGCAAATTACTGTACGTACGTAGGAGTACTAATAAATTTGTACCAAGTCTGAAACTTACTTGAATTCAGCTGGAGAGAAGACGCCGATCCAATCGTCGTCGGACGGATCTGTCCAGCCGTACTTCACCGTCACCCACTCCGTGTCTTCTCCCTGCCATGCACATTCAAAAACTCTGAGAACCAAGCAACATGTATACATGGCGTGCAAGTGAAATGGAACTCAAAAAGGTTCTCAGGAACAGAAGGATGTGCATTGTGGGCGTGTTTGATTGGATCCTGCCCTGACGATCGTAGCCTCCGGCAACTCAACTCACCAACGCTAAAAAATCCTACTACTAGTACTTCACTACTTCCTATATATGCCAACGCTAACTAATCGTCAGTATAAGCTGCCGGCCGGCGATAGATACGTGCCTGTTCGCCGAGCAGCGCCGGGGTCGCCTCCACGAACGCCGACGGCTGCATCTCGACGGTGGCCTTGTGGACGGCGATCTTGGACAGCGGCTGGATCCCTTCCGCCGGCGACGCGCACGCCGTCCCCGCCAACAACGACATGGCCGCCGCCACGACCAGCAGCGGAGCGACCGCCATCGCCGTGCCCCTCGACGACCACGCCATGGAAGAAACTAAACAGATAGTGTTGCTAGTTGCTACACGAGCACGAGCTCCCGCCCGCTCCCCTCGCAGTCGCTTTAAACCGACAGTAGTAGTGGTACTAGGCTATTGGCCACGGCGACGGCTATGGCGACAGAATTAAACAAAAAACTTAAAATAGACTTCACTGACGATGACGGCTTTTGGGCTTTTCTGTCCGGCAGCATATCGATCAGTCTCAGCAGTCTCTGTCAAGTTATCGCCAAAAAAAAAAAGTCTCTGTCAAGTGACTGTGGTCCTGCTAGCTATTACTGGCGGCATATATGCCGCGCAAAATGGGTGTTTAAATTAATCGGTAGTAGCCTAGTACTAGTAGGTGTGATTGCTCAATCGCAGCCTCGCAGGGCCGGTAACCACTCTCACTCATTTTTAATATAAAAAAAGGACCTGATTTGATCTTCTCTAATTGGCACGTGCTTCACGTGGACCGGATATGCTGGATCCGGTTCACTGTGTGTGATAGGCCGACAAAATAATCGAGTGGATGAATTTTGGGATCGGATCTCGGTTACTCTCTCCCCCAAAATAGATGACGTTTTGGGTGTTGGTGCCACAAGTTTGACTCGATTTGTAGAAAATACGTATAATATTTATATCTCCAAATAAATTTGTTAAAAAACTAGATCTAAAGATCTTTTCAACAATATTAATTGTGATACTAATTGATGTTATTTACTATTTTTAAAAATTACCGGCAATCGTGTTTTCGGGAAGCGAAAACGACGTTCTTTTCGGGACGGAGGGAGTAGGTAGAAAGCATCCGGCCCCGCTCTCTAAACTCGGCAGCTTTTCACTGCTACCAAGGTGTGATCCACTTTTCCAGAATAAAAGTGATGAAAATGCATGTTCCTTGATTTGCTCGGTCAGCCCCCAATCAAACCAATCAAGATCTAAAAGTTTTCTTTTTTATTTTGCATGTTTCGAAACACATTTACGCCGCATTTCTTCAAGAACAAAATAGTCCAAGTAGGTTTCCGTGTAAAGTGGTGAGTATTTGGAAAATAAAAGGCGAGTGGTCAGCAGCAGATCAATTATGAAGTCTTGATTCAACACATAGTTTCGGTTTTGAACAAAACTTAAAACTTTGGATAGTTTATAACAAGTTTAGATAGCTTTGCTTAGCATAAAACAAAAAGCATCAACCTTTCTTTATCAAAAGCATCAACCCTTTTTATATACAAGGAGTAATTTAAACGATTTTGAGAGAGAGAGGATGGTGACCAGAAGAAAACTTAGGGTGTGTTTGGTTGTTCGGAGTCACCCTATCTTGGCTCCCCCTCAGTTGTATATGCACAGAAACAAGGATATTTGGATAGGTGATTCACTATTTCAGACCGACTCTGCCGGTGCAAATACTAGCTAGGTCTCATCTTGGCCTGGCGGAGTCGCTTGAATCGAGCTTCGCAATGGATCCTGGCTCGGCGGATATGATGCAAATCTCTCGTGCGCTGGCCCACACGTCAGTGCGTTGAGGAAACCACCGCTTGCGCTCGGCACTGGTGTCTCTCCACCGCCATCGCATGCCCGCGCGCGTGTCGTCTTCTAGCTCGGAGTAGCTAGCACACGCCGGCCGTCTCCGCATGCACCTAGCAGCTTTCACCCGCCAGCACCCGCCACCCACCATGCGATGGCACCACGCTTGACTGACGGCAACTCCTACGCGTCTGCATGCAAGGCCAGTGACAAAGCCCGCATGTCCAGCAGGCAAAGGTGCTCGCGCGCGTGGTGGCGCCTTAGCACCTAGCCTCCTCAGGCCGGCGGCGTCACCAACGACACCCGAGCGGCCACCGGCCAGAGACACCATTCACAGGAACCGTCTATGTTGGATATGTGTCGAATATGTGTACAAGTTAGGTTATGCTAGGACTTGAGTTGTATCAGGGGTTAGGATAGAGTTGGAGTCGAACTCTATATCCTACGGGCCATAAATATGAGGCAACCCCTGTAGTAACCTAGAGAGACGACTTGGTAGCTGGTTTGGGCAGCGGCAAGGCCGTGGGATCGCCCGGATGTCGGTGTAGCTACTGATTATGGGGAGGAGCGCCCGTAGTCATGCCCCGAGGATTAGGTACATCGCTGAACCTCGTTAAAAAACATCGTGTCTCGGTGTCGTTCTCGTTGGCGTATCTTCTCCTATCAGTGACTAAGCTTCCGCGTTCGTCGGTTAGTAGATTCGTTTGGGTCTGGAACTAACCGTGCGCATTGGATTTCGATTGGTTGGGTAAGGTTGTGGATTTTGTTGTTCAATGACCCTTATTTTGTCTAAATTATATTATATATATGGGTCCTAGGATTGCATTAATCATGTGTCATTTTACAATTTAAAATATTATTTTTTAGACATAAAATACTTTTGATGGATAATGCAAGGTAACCATGTATATAAACACAGACAACCAAACACGTTATTAGCAACCTGCATCCGCTCATGTAGCCTTAGATTCGTGCTACCAAACACAGACTTAATTGAGCTTGGATTCATATATAGCCAACCAATTTTTATTTTTTATTTTTTAAAAAATACGTTTTCACTCACAGACCCTTAGGTTCTTTTTTTGGCACTGAATGATTTGTTGGTCCAGCCCATTAACTTATGTGAGCCTTAAGAAGTAAGCAGACACCGGCTCCTGTAATTTGGCTAATTAACTTGCACATCTTTTGGGCTGTTTCTTCCTGCCCATCAGAACCGAACCGACCCCTCGGCCCTCTCCCACCTTCCACCAGTCCACCACCGCGCGTCCCCGCGGACAGCGGTAGGGCAGAACAGAACCCCACCCCAGAGATGGAGCGCTAGCGCGGCAAATAAGCCCCCCAGTAACAGTACCATTACCTGCTCGCCGAGCAGCGCCGGGGTCGCCTCCACGTACGCCGACGGCTGCATCTCGACGGTGGCCTTGTGGACGGCGATCTTGGACAGCGGCTGGATCCCTTCCGCCGGGGACGCGCTCGCCGTCCCCGCCAACAACACGGCCGCCGCCGCCGCCACGACCAGTATCAGTAGAGCGACAGACATCGTCGCCCCTGCGCCTCCCGACGTCGACGACGACCACGCCATGGAAACTAGCTAATAAGACTGAAACCGCTAGCTAGCGCTTCTTCACGCACGGGCGGGCTCCCGGCCCGGAGCCGCGCGCGGCGTCGCTTTAAAACGACAGCAGATGGCGTAGTCTACTGGCGCGACGGCCGGCCGGCTAGCTGACGCAGGCTACCGGCGACGGCGAGTTAAAAAATTACGTAAAATAGTCCGCGCGTGTTTCACGCGGGGCATGCATCATTGGGCAATGGGCATCACATCCTGCTCAGCTCAGATGACAGCGGCCAGGCCTTTTGGCAGGCAGCAGCTTGTCCCGGCCGGCCGGCCAATGCAAGGGCCAGGCAGGGGGCACACCGGCACAGGGGATCGTCAGGCCTTTTGGCGGGCAGCACTTTGTCCCGGCGTCCCTAGCTCCACGCGTACCCCGTGCGCTATATTATAATGTGGCGATCAGGCTCCAATGGACGATATGTGGCGGTGCGGCGTGCGTTCACGGCGACGATAAGGCAATGGCGGCGTCTGCTCCACACGTACGCTGTGACCGAGACGCGGCCGCCTGTCCTTTGCCGGGTGCAGAGTGCAGACAGACATTTGTTTTTGCTCCTCATCACTGTCAAAATCATTGTCATGTGGATTGTCTTCGTGACTGTTTGCAAATATTGCAACGACACCGCGCGCCACTGGTGCGTGGCCGTCGGTGCCAGATCAGAGTGCTCGATCCATCCATCATCAGCTTCCTGCTTGTCCAAATCATTTGCCGAGGGAAACGGGCAAGGATAATGATCTGATGAGCACTGTACAAGCAAGAAAGCACTGTATAGCTGACTAGTTGTAGATAACTGATATATGGGTGACTGACGTGTGTAACTAAACTTTTTTTAAAAAAAAGGGTCAGCAGGGGAGTCCCCTAACTATATTTTTGATATTTTATAAGTAAAAGACTGTACAAGAGAGTTGAAGATACAAGGCCATTAATGCCCAAAGCAAAAAGAAGGGGACAAACATTATACAAAAAATTCTCACACCAAAGCTGTAAAGCATGCGCTGTCTTTTTTCTGGCCTTGATGCAAACCAGACCAAGTTCATCTTTGTAGCCGCGTTTCCAATGATCCAAGGAAAAGCTTTCGGCATCGAAGACAATTCCATTCCTAGTAGTCCAAATGATCCAATATGCTGTAATGACGAGTTCTCTGAAAATTCGGTTATTGAAAGTATTTCTAGCTTGACCAAACATATCAAGAGGTTCCAAGGTAGTGTCCTAGAAGATGTTGCAGCGCAGCAGTTAGAGCTAAAAGGGCATCCAGAGAAAAGATGAAAACAAGTTTCTTCGGCAGCATCACAGAATACACAATTGTAGCTATCAAGTTGCCTATTCTTCCTTTCCAAAATGTTTCTAGTGTTGAGTCGATCATTCAGGAGAAGCCAAAAGAAAAATTTGTGCTTGCCCAGGTTATTTGTAGACCAAAGCCGTTCGAATAAAGGTGAAGCTGCTTGTGTACCCGAGAGGAACCTGTAGGCTTTGGATGAAGAGTAAGTTGAGTTTCCCTTGGTGTATATCCAGTTATCCTTATCCTCTGACTGCAGCAAGCAACAGGCAAGTATCTGATTATCTCAATTACACTGGAGCAAACAAGTGTAACTACGTAGGTTTTAGGATTTAGTTGTATTTTTTGTGTAAAAACATATTTGGATAATTTATTAATTTATTTTAAGTTTTTATATATGTGTTTATATAGAAAACATTTATAATTCGATATACCTCCTTAAACTTTTAACGTAGTTTGATTTACCCTCTGACGTGGCACCATATCATCAAACCGTTAAAACCACCGGGGGTGCAAAAGTGCCTGGTTTTTCAAAATTGAGGGAGGTTAAAAAAAACTAGTTTTGTAGTTTAGAGAGAAAAAGCAGGCAAACACATTAGTTGAAGGAGGTTAAAAAACTAATTTTATAGTTTAGAGAGGAATAACAGACCGCCAGGATTTCTGAGGGAGGTTTGTGGAAACGAGGTCTACACTATGTTGGGGTTAGATTTGAGATTTGAAGTTTGGTTCATATAATCCCGTAAACCTCCACAGCTCTAATTTTTGGTTGTCAACATATGCCCTCTATTTCCCTTTTGAAAAGCTTTCATAAAAAAAAACATTTCTTTAAACCAAAATTGCCGAAGAACCATGACCAGCATCAATTGCCAATCATGTTCCTCTTCTAGATAGTAACGATATGACTCTATTGGCCATATTACCTGACTTTGCTCAAGATTATGAAATCACTTCATTATTTCCATCTGGACATCTTGGGTGAGATATAGGCCTGAGTACACACCACCTCGACTATATATGCATAGCATGCCTTCCAAAAGTTACTCTCACACGTTTAAATAAATGTGGGTGCATAAAGTGACCAAAGTATTGCCAAAACAATTTCAATGTAGCATCAACATGTTGCTGCAATCGCAAACTTAAGCAAGACAGGTGTCTAGAAGAAAGTATCTAAGGCAAGAATCATCCAAATATCGATGGAGGGAGGGTACTCGGGTAAATTTAGCCTTGGTTTTCAGCTACATAGAAGGGGAGACGCTTCGATAAGTTGCATTGCTCTATGCTGTAAACTAACTTTGCAGATGGGGGTGATGCTTCCGATTTTGACAGGCTAAGAAAGCATCATTTTTTTTCAAAGTGTCATTAGCCTTCGACAGCACGAAGCCGAGTACACATTCCCCCCCTTTTCTATATATATCTAACATAATATCTTTCCTTATTCACTCATATCACTTAAGATCATACATTTAATAAAAAAATACTCAAACATATAATAAATAAGATATTCAAATAATAATAATAATAATAATGGGTCTAAAACACTTGTTGACATGACAAGATGATAATAATGAGGGGAAAAAAGAAAAACAAAAAGGAAGACGTATCCAGTGTGTTGGGGCGTGCTGTTCTACCGAATGGGCCTAAAGCAAATTGAAGACGGTAGTTGCATTGGACCGCAGCCCATTACAATATATTTATTGGCAGGGCGCTCGACCTCGACAGAACCGCCTGCTAGTTCATCCGATCAGTCCCACCTCGCTTGGCCAAACCAGCACAAAGGCGCGGAGTCGCTACATAAGGAGACCCAGGGAGCCAGGCCAAAGCATACCTTTCTCGGCCTTTTGGCTAAGATCAAGTGTAGTATCTGTTCTTATCAGTTTAATATCTGATACGTGGGCCATGTGTCCACTTCGATATTAACCTAATTTTTTGTGGGGGAGGGTCCACCACAGTGGCTTGCCACTGGGCCCCTCACGCGTCGCCCAGCTGTTGCACTGCTGGCAGGGCCTGGCGCACCCCAACCAACGCTTAATCAAAGTTTTAGTTCTGTTCAGCTATTCTTTTGTCAACGAATCAACGGTTTGTAGAGTGCAAGTGTAAAAAACCGCCTCTACACCTCAATGAAATATATAGTAGTCCTGCGGCCCGTCACAGCTCGGCCCATATGGAATGTCTAGCTGCTTGTGGGCTGTAAGCTGTGGCTGCATGGTCTGGGCCATATTCAGCGCTCAACATAGGCCCAGCCCACCAGTGCGATGCAATAATATTTTGCTGTTGACTTTATTTTCTTTATAACATAAGCAAACGCTAACGCTGTTGACTTTATTGATGCAGACT
>JADLZL010007887.1:0-14396 GCA_015844335.1 Chrysopogon serrulatus
CTTATCCAAGATCAAGAACTCTTTTGCATAAAAAGCTTAGTTGGAACCTTTTTAAATCATCATTAATTATCATTCCTACTTTCTAGGTGATCCTAGTGTATAGCAAACACTTCTCAAACATTTAACCATTTATGAGCCATCATTCCATTCCATTTCCATTATTACTACGGTGATGGGCGAGGATCGAAGCTTCCTTGCGTGAAGCAACAACGATTCGCTTTTTATACCCAGTTTGGGGATTCCTAACCACACGACATATGTGGGACTCTAACCCCCTATATATCAACCCAACACTCAGATTCTCTATGCCCGAGACCGGGTCCTATGCACCCGAAAGCTGATGCGCCACCGGCTTTACGCCTCAAGGCAGTTAACCCCGCGAGGGTGGGTACCACCGATACTCCGCCATCTCTCCACTCCCGATGCACGGTTATGCATTCTGCGACATAGATTGGCGAGAGCTTACCACAAGGGCATGTGATTAGTACTAACAAATTAATCCAAGGGCCAACGGCGGACGGTCCTTAACCGCACTCCAATGGTACAAGCATGACTAGGCATCCCAATTGGCTTCCACCAAACAAATCTCATGTCCTGCCGGTCTCAATTTCATATTCCTCTTTCCCATAGCATCAGAGCCATCGATCATTATCATAAGTAAAAATATTTACTTTGAAAGCCTATCTTTAAGTAAGCTTGGCTAAGCATCACTAAGCATTTGTAAAACGAGAACAGGTATCAAGGAAGGGTTTAGATGCATCGGGGCTTGCACGGGTTGACAAAGAACTTAGGCCTAGCGAGGGAACCAACGGGGTCGAGCTCACTCCCTCTAAGCGGATCAACTTCAACATGATGGAGGTCGGATCAACAACAACTTTCTTGGACCCCTCAACTACATGAAAGTAACATATGATCATGTAATGCATGAAATGCTAACATGGTCATGCGACGAAGATGCATTGACGTTAAGCGATGTAAAGCAACTCCCTTCGAGGTGGTGGTGCGAGGGGTCTTAACAAAGATGCATCAAGCCACCCCGATGGTACTGCTATCGGGAGAGTGATGAAGATCTGCATACCACCCCTCGAGACTAACGACTACGGGGAGCTTGCTAGTAAGATCGCATGCCTCCACTACAAAAGGGGTGATGGTCTTGCTAGTGAGAGCTTGCATACTTAACAAGACAAGCCGCAACGACAGAAGGTTACATTAACGCAAACCATAACTCGGTGCCGAGAGTCATTAGGGTTAATGACCTAGGGTCATCACTCAATTCCAAAGTCACACAACCCTAAATTGATCAAGGTTAACTAACAAGATTATTAACCAATTTTTTATTAAACACTTAGTGAGACACTAAAACATGATTCACAAGCTATAGAAGAACAACTAAGTTATTACTTGAGCTAAACTAGATTACCTAAGCAAGACTAATTACACGGATCAAGAACCCACGGATATGTTAGCGGCAATAATTCAAAGTTAGCATGAAACATACTTGACTACCTTATTACCATGGATATCATAAGTAGATAGAAACATAAGTAACACACATGACCGGATAACAAATTGATTTGTATAATTAACTTGAGTACAACTTGTCCTTTATGGAGAAATTGTAATCAAGGGTCCATAACTAAACATGTGGACAAACTTGCACGAGATATATCGTCATTGCCATGGAATAGCCAGAGTGAAGCATCCCGTGGGCTTCGACCACTCTTCAAGAGCAATCAGCATTTAAATGAAACACTAACCTTGATTAATTAACTAATTAGTATTATTTGTACATGTAATCATGATCATCATTAGCAAAGCATGATCAAGCCATGAACCATTTAGGGTGAAAATGGTGCATGGTCTTCAGGTAATACCAAAAGCACTCAAACACTCAAGTGAGTTTGCACTTTACTCAAGTTAGTGTGGTTGCAACTAATTATTATTACTTAGATGGCCATGATTAAGATTGAGCACTACACATGTGGTAATAACCACTACTAATATGACACAATCAAGCCATGAATGTCGGCAAGTGTGAAGTGATTCATGTGGTCTTCAAAATAATAATACTTAAAAGTGGAATCAACACTAATTGAAGCATGTCACTATAGAAATTTAATTGTTTATTAAGCATGTGAGCAAACTCTATTTCTAAACTACACATATAGCTTTCCTTGGACCAGAGGTGATTAGCTGATCCGTTTCCAAACAAAAGCTACACAACACTCAACAATTAATTAGAAAAACTAATTAATTAATTAGTTAGTTTATTAACCATTTTTACAATCATTAAACAAAGATTAGAAATTAATTATAAAACAAACTTTACCTCAAAAATAGGGCATAAATTCTTAGTGTAGGTTACTTTTAACATGCAAAGCATCTCTAAATTTTCATAATTTTTTGGATACATAAATAGCCTACAAAAATCATATACTATGCATTTATTAATTAAAAACATGGAATTTATTAAACATGTATAAATAATTAACACAAGTGCAACATATATTTTTGCATGAAACTACTAATTCATGAGGAACACATAAAAATTTAGTTCATAATTTTCTAAGCCTCATTAATTAACCAAGAATTAAAACAAGAATAAGCCTTTTTCACCTTTTTCTAAAAATTCCAAAAATGGATAAAATCTATTTTCCCTCTCACCCTCCCCTACCCTCTCTCACCTGACAGCGGGCCAGGGGGTCAACTCTGTGCTCGGCCGGCCTTGGATCAAGCGCCCCTGGTCGGTGGGTACCGTTGGTATATTTTTAACGCAAATGGGGTGCTATTCAGCATTGACAATGTAGCTTTCACCCATGAGTATTCCAAGGTATCGATTTTCCAATTTAGGAACGCCAAGTGTACTAGTAATGAATCAATGACGTCCAAAGATGAAAAAGGGTAAATATTTTTGGTGGGTGAGAGGGGTTGTCTAAGGTCAACTAGATAACTAAGGATCAAAGCTACGATACTTAACTTCATTTTGGAAAGAACAAGCATCTTTCCAAATCCTAAAAAGATGAGAAAGAAGTAGTTGGGGAAGGCTACCAAAACTCTACTAACACCAATTCCTTGACGTGGTGGAATACTAAGACCAATAGAGTTTTTGTCACCTCTAGAGGCCACTACAACTAACCCAGAAGAATTAGGCGCAAAAACACCTAGTTTAGACACCACGCCTACACTAATCTATTACTACTCTTAGTCACGTACACTAACTAGAGCACTCAATACGAGCGGAGATCCCTACAAAAAAAAAGTAAGAACTGAATTTAATTAAATAGAAGACTTAGAATTACCGGATTTAAGAACCTAAAAGATGAATCGATGAAGAATCGCCTCCTCCGCAGGTACAAAGTTGAAGGGATCCACAGGCCGGGTCCACCTTCTACCTCTCCCCCTCCTCTCTCCCTATTTTTCTAATGACTCCTGAGAGGTTGATCCATTCAAGGGACCCCTCTCATGAGTCTCCCTCGAGAATATGAATTAGGGGGTTTCATGGGAGTGCCTCCCCTAGGTCTCGGGTCGCTTTTATAGAGCCGAGCGATTAACGTGAGCCCTGGATCAAACCGACTTTGGCGGATGATGGCTGAGATTGAAACCATAAGACGGTGGAGCACGTGGCCGAAGCTGGCGCCGCTTGGCCACTGTGCACGGTCCCGGCCCAGTGGTCCGGCCCGGCGTGGTGCCCGCGCCTCTGAGTCTTCGCTGTGGAATTAATATGTTTTCATCCGAACTCCAAAAAGGCAAATGATATGTCTGTTTCGATCGATTTCGACGAGCCCGTTGCAATGGTGCATTCTAATTCATCATTTGAATACCTTTTTATACTGTCATATTGGCTCACTTTGATAACTTTTTCCTGTATACCCCGAGAAACAATATTCACCAAAAACTCGTGGAACTTGTTAGAATCAAACCCCTACAACTATGGTTTGTAAATTCATTTCTACGTTATTATATGCAATAGTTGGGATGGTTTATGATTACATTAAGGACCGCCAACAAGTTCCCCACACTCTGCTCTTTGCTTCGCCCTCGAGGAAAGTCTGATGATAAAAAGTAAACATGATCATAACATCTCAAGATATGTCGCTAGCATTATTCCAAAGCATTCCTTATACATGTGGGATTTATGGCATTGGCTAACATATATTCCTTCTGGTGATTGCAAAAGTGACATGCTCTCGAAACAAAGCCATCATCCCTAAATTCTCATCTTAGCAACTTGCGTAATAAAATGCTGCACAAAAGAAAAGCATAGATCACTTGGTACTCCTCTAAATGATACCTCGGGCCGCCAATGGTGTAAGGCGATTCCTTACCAAGGCAAAGAGAGTGTGAAATTGCCTTCTTCCTCAACCTACTTCTAAGGCTTATGTGGAGCTTAGGTAGGGATAAACTTAATTGCATACTGTATATTTTGTAAAGTCAAAAACCTAGATCCTAGGGATCTAAATTTCCTGTCATACTCTTAGATCATGTGTACGTGCGGAACATTCGTGGGTGTATACGGATGTGGGTAAATCCTAACCTACTATGCTCCTTGAAACATACCTCTTCAAATACTTGAGAAGATTTTGCTGTAGAGTATGAGCTATTTTATCATCTTTTTTTTTTTTTTCTTGGAGACGAGCATCCAAGTACCTATTGTTTCAACTCTTTTTTTTTTTTTCTTTCTTTTTTTCAAAAATACTTTTTGCATAGCTCATGGCTCTCCTTCGGGTAAATGTAAAAACTTTTCAGAGATAAGAATAAGGACCGTAAGTATTTATTGGGTGGACGGAAAAACCTATCGTGATGTTTCTTGTTGTTCACTCCTCAAAGGTGGTGGAGAGAAACATTTTTGGGTGGATCTAAATGGAATATATGTTTTTACCCGTAGGGAGTAGTTCATATTTGCGGCGTGCGAATCTTTGATCTTGGAAGTATGATAAATCTCTCACAAGGACTGGCTAAAGTCCCACCAAACTCAACAACACAAATAACAAGTGGTGAATGTGTAGCTTCTATCCTATATATATGGCTCGTAGGAATTCTATCATTATTGAGCAGATATGTGATACTATGTAGTTTTTATGATTTATCAAAATGAAATTCTAAAGTACCTTGACTAGAACTGTGCAAGACTTCTAGCTGCAATCTGTCACACCTACAAATAACTTAGTTAATATGATTGTCTCCATCAAGATATCTTCCGCAGTATAAGTGTGTATGTATTTGGAAATACCCTATGCAAGCTTCTATTTTGAATATATGTTATCAACATGCCGCTTTCAAAAATTTAAATTCAAAGTGTGGCTTGGTTCTTTTAATTCATGCGGTTTAAGCAAGTGCATAACAAGTGCAAAACTCGCAAGAAGCATATGTATAATGAGTCAAGAAAGATCAAACCAAGTTTCGTGGTTGTGGCGTACCTCCACCACCGCATGTGCTTCAACGCTTATTCATGGTAGAGGTGTTACCTTCCCCACACTTGAGACTATACCTCGCTTTTTACTCACGTATAAAAACAGATGAAAATAATCAGGGACTCTCCCGTGTGGAACACCGAGAGTCAAAACCTATTGAACAGACATGCTGATTTGCCCAAATCGTTAAAATAAGAGCGTGATCATTTTTTTAGATTGGATCATTAAATTGCAAAAATTCAATCAAGTCTATTTCTTCTGTAAGTTTCGCTTTCAAAGAATACTTTCAAGCTGGCCATTTACCTTGAAGATGTTGCCAATTCGAGTTGTCTTGAATTGTGATGGCACCATGTGGTGATATTTCGTTCACCTTAAATGGTCCTTTCCAGGTTTCAAGTTTTCCATGACCAAAGAGCTTTACTCTAGAGCTGAACAATAGACCTTGTCCCCCTCGCTTTGAACTCTTGTGCTTAATCCTCTTATCATCATGCCACGCTTTGTTCTTCTTTATAAAATCTTGGAGTTGATGCTTCCTCTCCGGCCTTCAAGCTCGTGATATCCGCATTTGGATTCTTGCCTAGATGATCTATGTTCCATTTCTTGATTGCCCAAAGCGGAGCTCTAAATTCTAATTCAACCGTAAACCTATTACGTTATGGGTGTTCTAGTGTACCGAGCATGCCCATAGTGCATCTGGAAGCTTGTATTTCCATTTTGTCCATCTCATCCACCTGCCTTTTGCGGTGTGATGCTCTTGATTGTTTATTTGATGTTTCAAATTTTGATCCTTGTTCGGGGATGGTAGGTATGGAGTTGTAATGTTGTGCTTTCTGGACCTACTTTTCTCGCCAAGAATTGTCTGCAATTTTACAATGAAATGTGGGCTTCCATCACTTGCGACCAATCTAGGTATCTTAAATCGTGGAAATATCACCTCGCGAACATCTTCGAGTGCTTGCACTCAAAGAACTCCGACATGGTAATGCTTCTCTATATCCATTTGGACAATATAGTCAACTGCCACCAAGATGTATTCATCTCCGACTTCTGGGAAGCGTCCTAGAAGTCAATTCCCAAAACATCAAACAATGCAATCTCCACTTTCGAGGTTGTTCGCGAGTGGCATCGCAGAGATCCGAAATATTGATGTTTGCATGTTTCGCAGACCACATATCTTTTGATGAATTCTTTTTATATCTTGGATACATCAAGCAATGTAAGAATCCATTACTGCCACCCCATGTGTCCCAAATACCCTAATGTCCTCCATAGGGTGATGAATGCCATCTCTCAATAATTTTCTTTCATGCCTTCAATTGTCGGGACACACCGTGAAAGGCAACCCATCGGCATGCATCCCCGTAGATATGGACGCCCCACAAATGGATGCATCATTAATCGAGTTTCCTTATCTCCCTCCCGCAGAAACATACCCGCGAACCATATAGCTGACAATAAGCCCGATACCAAGGATCATGGCTGTCCGCTAACGCTAGCTGGTGCCGCGGTCATCCCTGGGGATATAGTCATTAATAGGTGCTCATGTGGGTAAGTTCTTTGCCAAAAGCCTGTACGGCGGCCCCACAATCTAATTTCTACTTTCTTATCCTTTTATTTCTATGTCAAATTCTTAGAGCGTAAGAATCCAATCGGATTAACCAGGCTTAGCATCTTTCTTAAGTGAGGGGAGGTATTTGGGAAAGATGGTCCTGTGTAAATGATTACCTTCGCCTTCCACTAAGTAAGATCTAAACTTTTTGTCTATTGCAAAGACAACGCCAAATAAACCTTTTTTCGGTAGCATAATTGAGTTGTGGTCTTACAAGGTGTTGACATTTACTACCGGCCATTACTAAAAAGTAGTATAACCGTACCTCTACAACAACGTAAATGCTTGGTATAATTAACTTATCATTAGCAACTAGCCACCTATTTATTACATTACCATTCCTGCTACAAATTGTTGTCATTCTCAATTATAATGCTAAGGAATAGCTATAGATTTACATGTATTCAATATGACTAGGCGTAAATAAAAGATATGAATATAATATGAATGTGAATCCAAATAGCTCGCGTGTTCTTAATTTATAATTATACCATTGTAGCATTTACCTGTGTCACCGCCGTTTGTATTTATATTATCACCGGAAGGTCTATATGTAGGATCTCTATAACTATAATCTGCACTAATGGAAAGATAAACCAGCAATTCAGTAACCTACTCATACCGTGGATAAGTCAAGTTTATGCAAGTATAGCTGGAGTAACAATGACGCTCGTTTGCAAGGAGTGTCATTTAGCTCTGCTCGCGGTACAGCTGTGCCGTTTAGTAAACCTGCATAAATACGCAGCGTAAATCAATAACGCTTCAATGAATTTCAACTCAATTCTAGTGCAATTACATCTAGTACCACGTTAAGTTAATCCCAATTATAATCACACAAAGAGGCATCAACTAGAGGGTATTAATATCGCGGTCACTTCGCGGGACACCGCGCCTTCGCCAGTCCCTACGCACAGGTGACCGCCAGAGAAACCACCAGTAGCTCGCCACCAGACGACGGCCTTCACACACGCCCCGACACGCCATAGGGTGTGCACTCTATAGATAAACAAGATATCTAGACACCACGTTTACATATTGCTCACCATCTACCCGCGTCACGCTAGTAAACGCTTAGACGAGCAATTACATGAATTCAAATAAGATCAAACTATCCTAGACATATATAATCAAAGTGACAATGACGGCTGCACCAAGAATATATGCGAGATTAAGAAATAATAAGGTTTGAATCATAATATTGAATACAATAAGAGCAAAAGTACTAGAATCATAATGTAACCTCGCCGCTTCCGCATACCGCATGCCGGGCCCGGACCCGGCCAAGAACTACAGAACTCTTCTACTTAATCTAACCAGCTAAAGCCAATCGGTAGAGGTCGATGAACTAGAGTAGCTCTTGATGGATTTGACTTCCAACAATCTCTTGATGCCTCCGTGCGGCAGGGGGTCTACCCTTTGCTGGCAGCTTCCTGCGGATCGACGTGCGCCGCAGATCAAACCGACATAAATCTCGCCGGGCTGGGCAAGATGACTCCTCGTAGGTGGTGGGAGGAAGCTTCCGGCGGGGAGAGGCTGCCAAACTCGTTAGGCGCCGGGCGGCTACGGTGGGTCGGCCGGGCCCCACCTAGCGCCTCGTGCCCTCGTTAAGCTTCGTAGTGTCGTCTATAGTCTTCCCACGCCCCGCTTTGTGATATTTTCGTGGATAAGTTTTCGGTAAATATGCGTACTTGAATCCTCTTTTTAAGCTTTTTCGAAAAGTCTCGAAAATACAAAATATGTAAAATCTCGTGGAAATTACGCCAAAACCGTATTTCGTGTAAAATTGCGTACCCTTTTCATGCTCAAAGCTTCACAAAAGCGACGCAACTTAACGCCATCACTTCTAAAAGCGCTCGCCTTTGGCAAAACAAATTCAAGCTTGGTACTGATATATTTAGACGTGATAAGTTGGCAATGTTTTCTATTCCTTAAAGGTACACAAGCTAAAATATGATTCTTCCCTTCATTTCAGCTGCGAATCGTTTACCTTTCAAATCTACGCTATTTTTCTACCTTTAACTAGGGGTTTTTACAAAATGTATAAGTCTTTATAATCGTAAAGATGTAATACCAGGTCAAACATCACTATGTTCAAATTTTCATAAAGTACTATTATTTCGTAGAGTTTTGGCAAGCGCAGGCTGCAAACTCGCTAATGAAGCATACCTCAAGTCTTTTTGCGTGATATTATTGCGACTTTACCAGGTATGTTGTCATGCTCTTGGTAATTAATACTTATTGCGTAGGGAGCGGGATAACAAGGGATAGGTATATTGCAATCTGGCAGGTATTGTAAAGTTTAAAACAAATTCATCTGGTACGTAGAAGCGCGATACTAAATTCGCATGTGTAATGTATGGAATATGGTGGATAGGTGTATATAGATATTTAGTGGCAATTTTAAATGTCGTTTTGCGCATAAGGGACTTCTTTGACCCGTAAACTCTTTCTTCGAAAATAATATGGGCTATCTTTTTTATTCATTTTCTTTTTCTCTCTTCTCTTTTTCTCTTTCTTTTTTTCGTGTGGATAAGGTATCTAAGTACCTATTGTTTTAATTGCTAGACATTTGTCCTTCTTTTTACTCCCTTTTACATAGCCACACATGCATCTTTTGAATATACTACATGTACGTAGAGATAGTGTCAAAGTACAAGTATAACAAACAAAGGTCACCCTATACTTATATATATCTGGTGCTTGACCCCCAAAGGTAGGAGACTTTTAGGTGGATCTAGATGTGCTTTAAAAAATAAGTTGTACCTACCTTTAGAGTAGGAGTAATGTATATGGAGCGGAAAATGCATCTTAATTTAAAAGCATGACAACAAGACTCTCATAAGGTATATATGACAAAGGTTGACCTAACTCACGCAAAGCAAAGCGCTATGAATGAGCAAAAGTTTCTTTAATCTAAATGTGTATATCATATACCTGGGCCAGTAGTGGAATTCCATATCACTTCCCTATCAAGCACAAGCTCATCATGTAAGATTTTAGTTATTTCCTCTTCAAATAAATCTCCAAAACTTAGTATCGCTAGGAATAAGACAAATAACAAATACCTTTTAACCTTCATATGAATCATATATCAATCAATCACCTAGACTTAGCGCTTTGCGGCATATGCCTCCAATTTTAGCTTCGGGGCCTTAGTAAATTTAGCGGCTCAAAGCAGCTTATGTCCAAAAACTTGGCGTAATCCTAAGGTTGAAAACTAGGTAATTGGTGCGAAATTATAGTAAAGCAACCATTTATCATTCCTCGATAAAATTTTAATGTTCATCACTAACTCTAGCCTAGACCCCTACTCTAAACACACTCTAATGTACACATCAATGCGACTTCTTTTATTGGTTATTTTCTGCATTCTATTTAATCCAAAGACTCATAAAAAGGCCTCGGAGCAGACGTGGACCTTCATGCGTGCTCACATGTTTTGATATTTTGGCGAATAAGTATATACCGCAAATTTCAACAACGCCTTCAGGTGGCCACCGATAAATTGTATGCCCTTCCTAAGCCGGATGGTTAATAATACTTGGTGTAGATGTTCCTTTTGAGAGCTTTCGCCAACTTCGCATGGACCCGGTGGGGTGCCACCGATGACTCTCCTCGCTATGATGTTATTCCTCAAGATAAATACTTCCACAAAGAGAAAACCACAAAACTCAAGGTTCAATTTGTTAGCCGGTTGTATGGCCACCAAAGAGTAATTGATCACCTTATGAGCTAGCTTTTTAATGTTGCTCCAATTTAAATAGGATTTCACTTTCTCTTATTTTTAAATCTTCATTTCGCATGCGTGAATTTAAATATGAATGCTATATTTTTGTCATTTTTACGGCGCCACGCACATGTTCCTTTAGAAAATACCATAGGGTATCCACATGGGGCTTTGTGATGCCGCGAGTAATGCAAAAGAAATATGCTTTTTACCGCTTTTATATCTTTTGTGCGTGTAAACAAAAATTATGCTACTAAAATACCAAAAATGCACAAATGATATAACTACCATTCTAACCTTTTAAGTGGTTAATGAATTTTAAGTCTACCGATGACGTTCTCTTAGATAGAGGAGAACATCAACGGCTTAAATTCATCGCCCCAGGTAACCCCGCCAACTCTGCTTGCAAGTGATGCCGCACTCGCCCCCTTCATCTCGCCGCTCTCGCTTCTCTTCGCCCAAAATTTCGCTTATTCTTCCACGCCACCCGCTCTATAATTGCATACCCCGCTGATGTTTGCTTTGGCGGTTGATCGCTGAAGCCGAAAGTGGGTCCTCGCCATAGGAGTTTCGTGCTATAGTAGGTGTTGTCGTAATACTTTCACCCTACCTGCTAGGTTACTCTTCCTCACAATGTAAGGTTACCGTATGTTGAAAAAGTGTACGCTACGAAGATGAAGATTCCTAGGTAAGCCGTTTCGGGAGTCACTTGCAAAAGCTTTCCTCTACAAAACACCAAAATCAGGTGTTCCGTGATAGGGATAAAACATTAAATGGACAGCTCGCTTTTAGGGAGGGATTGGTTGTTGTGGGAGGTTTTAAAGTATTTTTATGATAGTAGTATTGCTGGCATCAATTAATATATTTTTTGATTTTATGGGTTTATATGCATAAAGTGTAAAATGGCTGATATATATTTTTTATTCTATGTACTACCATGCGAGAACTCCTACAGCCTTTTACGTGTTGTTTCAGCCATGGGCCAGTACCTTTAAGATGCATGAATGTAGCCTAATGCAAGCTATTTATTTTCTTTTGTTGGCTTCGCGCCGCTATTATAGAAAAGTAATCATGCTTAAAGAATAATAAATCATACGTATGCAAGAAAGTAAGTATAGATAACTACCGCATGTTACCTCACATGGTGAGGGTTTGATGTTTATAGTCCTTAACCGACTTCCTCTTGCAAAGTAGTTTATCGAAAGTAAATTTTTGAGTTGCCTGATGGTGGGGCACGTAAGCTCTACCAGTGGTTCCCAAATGGCGTGCCACATTCTTTCTCTATTGCGGTAGCAACTTTCAAAGCCAATTCAAGTGCATTATTATTACTAGTTGGAGAACTTTCACCTCAGAATTTGAGGATTGTCTCCCACACTTCTACCAACGCGTTCATCTGGTGAAAAGACAAAGTAGGAGATCAAGCGGGCGCAAATTTGCGGGAAAAACACCAACAGAACTAAAAATTTATTCATCCTCTTACCTTTGGATACATTGATATTATTCATATTGTTCATCACACGGTGTATAATCTAGAAGTATAAATATACATTTAAAACTTATGAGAAAAGAGTAAAAGCTACTTAACCACTCAGAAAGATCGCTTATCATCTTTATAATGTACCATTAATTAAGTATTTATAGCTTATTTGCTAAGACTGAAATTAAGAGAATGGTGCTATGAATAAACTTAGAGAACAAAATCATGTTAAATTTAATCGTTGATCAAATTAAGTCAGAATTCATAACATGATTGTATTTTTATTATTGGCGTACGTAAGATCAAGAGGAAATAAATGACCACTTATCTTTAAAGATGTTACCTCCATTATTGTGAGTATGTATTTTAAGGGTAAAGAAGTTCAATGGTCTTCTTTTTTTCTGTATCATGGAAGGTATTTATTGAAGTACCCTTTGTCTTCGTATGCTGTACTATTTCTCACTCTTTCTCGCATCTCGCTTCTCTCTATTATGTCTTTCTTTTCTCTCGCAAGGGGTTAGTGGACGCATATTACACATACCCGGAAGGAAATATACTATTTAATGTAAAGTATGTATAGTGTTTGTCTAAGAGTTAAAGATTAATTTGTAGCTCAAGCCGTTCATCACTATTTCAAAAACTCTCTTTTTTCTTTCTATCAATGTTAAAGCAAGGATATTATTTTGCATACTCTTTAACCTTGAAATTACTTCCCTACTAATAATCTCCCTGATATGATTTAAACATTTTTATATGTGAGTAAGTAGTCTATATGTACAACTAAATTCTTATATGCGGCGTTTGATTTTCATAATGCTTAAATAATGTTCAAAGCATACTTATAATAGAAATATAAAGTTTAAAAGACTAAAGGTATTTATTCACATAGAACCAAGAATATGTATGGTGAATCATGAGTATTTTATTATATATATATATTAGAAAGTTATGTTTGAGCATTGCATATAGAAATGACCAAGACAAATTAGCAACATAGTACATGTTAATTGTAGTTACATGTTGTGCCATGTTTACAAACCTGTCTCATATCTCATCTTTCAAGTGCATGACGAATCCTTACTGAAAGCAGGAGTGCACTCGTGTTCATCTATTGGTGAGCTGCATCTCTCACCGAAAGGCCCTTTCTTTTATTCCTTCGGCTTCTTTTCACCCATTCAATGAAACTATGGAAGATTACATGCTCTTTTACTCATCAAATATTTTCCCGATAATTTGTGGTTGATGAGCCAGGGTCTACATGCTATAATGCCTACTGGACATTAAACTTCTTTCCAATAGATAAGGTTGTTCTTTCTCGCAAATGTTAATGGACACATACCCAAGGGAATATGTAAAGATTGAAATGTTGGCAGGTTTTGTTACATATACTCTTTTCAGATTTCTTCTATGCTAATCGATGATATATACTAAGATTATTTAGCATAAATCAGTGGGTTATCGTAAGTTTTATGTTGTTGTTGCAATCTAGCATGGTTCAAGGCAGCATAATGTCAAAGATAAACAAATGTAAAACATTGATAGCGTTCTTTGTGTAGTAGAGTTATTACCTAAATTTTGATTCATCTCATATGTGAATTCCTTTCTTGACTTACCCATTGAATTTGAGAATTCTCCTATAGGTTACCTTAACAAAATAACTAGTATCTACTAAAGTACCATCAGCTCAAGAACCGTCAACATAGGCTCATATCCACGCTCCAGAAAGGATTTCCAACCCAAGCACCTTTCTAATTCAAAAACTCCTTTAGAAGTAAGATCAAAACATATGATTTAAAATCCAGACACCTAAGGTCGTCTACTTTTATTTAGAAAGTCGGGGCCAATGCTCAATTTCAGGTGTATGAAGATACTTCTAAACCTAAGCATCTATAGGAAGTAAAACAAAGAAAATAGAGTACCAGGAAGCTTCATCTCTCAAAGTAGAGATAAAGCATGATTATAGTGAGTTTTTTTGTTTTATATTATTTATAAGAATGCAAGTTGGGATGGAGTATGAATGGAATCCAACATGTTATGATGAAAAAACTTTTAAACTAAAATGAGATGGATGTTGATTGTGTAAACATGCGTGGAATGCGTAAGATAACTATCACTATCAAATTTAAAGTCCATGAGCAAGACTTTCTACCCCTATTTCATCATACTTACCAT
>JADLZL010007888.1:0-61432 GCA_015844335.1 Chrysopogon serrulatus
GCAAAGAATAAATTTTTTTTGAAAATTCTTTGCCGAGTGCCTCCCACAGGCACTCGGCAAAGAATAAATTTTTTTTTTTTTTTGAAAATTCTTTTTGCCGAGTGCCCTCGCCAAGCAGCACTCGGCAAAGAATAATTTTTTTTAAAATTCTTTTTGCCGAGAGCCTCCACCGCAGGCACTCGGCAAAGAATAAATTTTTTTTTGAAAATTCTTTGCCGAGTGCCTCCGCCCGTGGGCACTCGGCAAAGATGGAATTCTTGTTTTTTTAAAAAATTCTTCGCCGAGAGCGTGACTATAGCACTCGGCAAATATGGTCACTTTGCCGAAAGTGCCTTGGTCATTGCACTCGGCAAAGTGACCATAATTTTTTTTTAATTTATTTTTCCGTTAAATCACAAGCACACACAACATATATATCACACACACGGGACACATATCACATAAACATCACATAAATCACATCCACAGCACATCCACAACACATATCACAACCACATCACATATATCAAATCCGATCATAATCCGATCACATCACATCACAGTACATCACAAATTCGATCATAATCCGATCACAAATGTCTCGAAACCTCATAAGGACCAAGTGCATTATTGAATAGAGAAGGGGCGATCAAGGGCCAACTCACAAATCCGACGGGAGCCAACTCACTTGTCCACCACGCCAACCTGGCCACCCCGTCCCCGGTGAAGGGGCGTGGGCGCTCGCGTCGTAAGGCCAAGCCGGGTTGTTTGAACCCGCCGACCGAGGCTGCACAAAAGAGACCGGGTTAGTACGTGTGATGACCAAAGTTCGAACGAAACCAATACACATTTATACTTACGGGGAGTCCCAAAGTGAGGAGGGAGGCCGAGGCCGAGACCGAGGCCGCACTTCTATGGAGCCGCGAATCGTGCTCCGGGAGCTCCATCCCCGAACGTGCCCCCATCGGGCCGACGAAGGCGATGCGAGCCGGGCCATCCTCGCCTCGATGCGCTCACGCACGGCCCTCTCGGCCTCGAGTTGGGCTGTACCACCTGGTGCCGCTCAACGCCTCCCTCCTTTTCGCTTCCATCGGCTGCGGTAATGCAAAGGTGGAGTTAGAATAATTGAAACGTCATCGATTGAAGCTTACAACAAAAGGAATTACCTCGAGTGTGGCGTAAGCGAGCCGTGGAAGCCGGGCGGCCGTGGGCGTATGGGCACGCTTGCGTCCGTGCTCCGTGCTCGCGGTGGGAGAGAGTGGGAGTCGAGGCCGAGTCGATGACGCCGTCGCCCATCCGATTACCGCCCATGCTTCTTTCCTCCGCCCACCCTCATGACGATCTACGGGTCAAGGTCCCGGGTGCTCGGATCGTAGTCCTCGCCGTGTACCGTCCTCACCGTGGACGTGTACTCATTGAGGCGGCCGCGGCACTGTGGCGTTGGTGTACGCCTCGGGCGGGTCCTCCGGGTTGTACGAGACGTCGGATGACGCCTTGCCCTTGTGCGCCATAGCAAATGCCTTGAAGATGGGGCAAGGCGCGCCACCATGGTTCTGAGACTGCAAGAAACGAAGTAGTGAAGGAATGACCACGAGTTAGAATCACGAGTTAGTGAGGAAAGAATCATCAACTTAGCTTACCCAGGCGCTTGCGTATCCGGCGAGGTTGCGGCCGCCTTGATGGTGCGATACGTCGGGCATCATCAAGCGGCACTCCCGTTTAGCGTTGTGGGTCTCCTCCCACTCCGGACCACGCACACTTGTCTCCACGACCTGCTCCAGCCAGTCTTGGTGGCTGGAGCACCACCGGGGGGGCAAGCCACGCACGTCACAATTTCACATATAAGTAGATCAAAGTAGACATGTGTAAACCGAAAGATCATATCATTTATATACATAAAGGTACTGGTCCCGAGTCGGCGTCATCGTCCTCGCTTGTGTTTTGGTGACCTTCTCCCAAGGATGATGCCATGGTAATTGACAATTGCCCGGAGACGCGCCTCGTAGTGAATGTCGGTGACGAGCTTCTTGCGTGCCCTAGTGACACATGCACGGGCCCCGTCCCTCGTATCCCTCCTCGCATTTGTAAAAAGTCTACACGCAAACATAAAGGGTCAATTTCTTATTTGAAGATAAGTGCAATAAATTTGATGCATTAAGATTGCTAGGGTTGGATGAAAGACTTACCGAGAACTCGTGCAAGACGCGCCGCCTTGTTTTGATGTTCCGGATCTGGGGCAACGGCGAAGTGCTCAAACGCCCAGGGAGGCTCCTCATTCCCGGCAGACGTCACCGGGGCGGGTGGTAGTGCGTCTTACAGAGAAGACCCAGGGCGTTATTTGGTGGGCGCGAGTGCTCACCCGGCACCACAACCAACCAGTTCCTGAAAAGTGGTTAACCAATAGCCTTAGTTTACAATTCAATTCCCAATATGTCATATGAAATAGTAATACCATGGAAGTTACTTACTTTTGGCCCTCAGGGCGAATCACCGGCCGCCTCGTCGGGTGTGGTACTGCAGGGAGACTCGCGGGACCGCGTAAGTACACACTCGACGAGGTACCGGAAGAAGTAGAACCAGCACCCACCGCGTCCTCCTCCTCCTCTTCCTCCTCGCTCAAGCCTCCTGCTCGCCCTCGTCCGTCTGGGGAGCTATCACCTCGCCCTCGGCCTCGCCCCTGCTCCCGCTCGTCCTCGCTCACGGTCCCCGAGGAGGTGACGGCTCCCTAAAGACGCCTGCTCCTCCGCCCACGCCTCCCCGCTGGAGGTCCCTCACCTGCAGCCGCCATCTGCAGCTTTTGTCTTGTTGTACAACGAGGACGGGTTCACCGACCGGCCGCCCACCATCTTCAACGAAGCACCTGCATTTGACAAGAACCAATAAGACATGATTAGAAAATTAGGTTAAATAAACAAAACCCAAGCATTTGTAAGAACAACAACGTAAGGTATCATATAAAAAAATAGCATTACATGTATTAAGTATAATCTTCATGATCAGGATCATAAGCCTCATCGTCGGTATCAAACATGTCAAAGTACTCGACCCCGCCCAATGGAGGATTGTCGCCCCTCGTCGCCGTTGCCTAAACGATGTCGCTCAAGCATTTGTAAGTCTCTCACATTTTCAACCTCATCTCCATCGTCCTCGTCATCAACAATTTCTTGGCCAACTTCCATTTCTATCGCTTCGGTCAAGTCTATCTCGAACCTCCCATCTAGCCCTTTCACTTTGAAAAAGAACTCTCCCTCGTATGTGTTTGGATTGAAGTTATAGTCGTCATCATTTGGGACATGTAATTTGCCGTGTGGCAAGTACCTTATGCACAATATCCCAACCCTTCAGGTGCTCATTGCTTTGGCACGCATAAGGGAGATAATAAACTTGTGTGTCGCTGTTGGGCCACAATATACACATCATCTCCGGGGAGGGTGGTATCCTGTCGAATCTCGACTAGACCAAGATGAGAATGGGTCCGTCTCGTTACCGCAGGATCAAACCAGTGGCATTTGAATATGACGGGAGTAAATGGCGTTGAACCATGAAAAGTGAGCTCGTATATCTCTTGCACTCTTCCATAATACTCGACCCCATCTTGGCCGGGCGTAAAAACCCCTGAACTTGTTGTTCTCCGGTTCTGATGAAGCTGCTCGTAGCCCATTGTGTGGAAGCGATATCCATTGACATCATAACCACTGAATGACTTGACCCTAAAGCCAAAGCCATCAGCAACTTGTCTCAACTCGGGAGTTATAGTCGTATCAATTTGGGCCTGCAAACCAAGACCACATACGAAAGGTTGGCATGCAACTCGAAAGATGTAACTAAATACGAGGTAAATGGGAGGGTACCTTCTTCTTAAGCCATGAAATGAATTCAGGTTTGCCATTTCCCAGACCGTTTCTAAGAAGAGCATCCGCTTCCTACGGGTTAGGAGGGCGCGATTGACGCCAGTATTCATGAAGAAATTCCCTATACCAACGAGATCATAGGAGTTAGATGCAAGAAATAATGTTAGTGTATGGAACAAGTGCGTTCACTACTTACGTGATATATGGCTCCACTTCGTCAAGGTTGGTCAACACATAGAACATGATAGCGCGCCACTCATCATATAGCAAGATCTTGTTTGTCGATCCACTCGCTTCGAAGTTGCCCTCGGAAAAGACCGAGGTTCGAGTCATTTCCACCATCATTGTAACGAGGCCGAGGATTATGCGCGCTCGGAAGGTTGTCACTATAATAAGTTGTTGTGAAGTTGGACACCTCCTCGAGGATATGTGCCTCGCCATGGAAGCCTCGATTTTGTTTTTTTTTTCGCATTTCTTCCGAAGAACCTTTAGAACTCTCATTTGGATAGCACCAATGGTGCTTGACGGGCCCCCCCATTCGTGCCTCGTATGGGAGGTGCAAAATCAGATGCTTTGCATCGGAGTGAAGAAGCCCGGTGGAAATATCTTCTCTAGCTTACGAGATCAAAACGGGTGCCATTTTTTTTCGAGGTGCGCAATCACGGTACGAGATATCTCCTTGGCACATAGGCGGGCGGAAGAAATAGCTCAACTCGCCATGACTAGCCAAACATGCTCGGGGAAATAGCCTCGCACCATCGCTAGGAGAAGGCGTTCAATCCGGATGTGGTAGTCATGACTCTTCATCCCTAAGACTCGTAGAGTGTCTAACTTCACTCCTCTCCTCAGATTAGTCTGGCGTATCCATCGGGGAACATTATAGTGCAGATCCATTCTAGAACTTCCCTTCTTTGTGGCCTTTTCAATATATAATCAGTAGGGGGCCTTGTCCATGTCTTGCCACGTCTAGGAGGCCTCATCTCTAACTTTGGTGCTGTCGCACAACATTGCCGGATCCAATCTAGCCTTAGGGTTGTCCTTCGACTTTTCTGGAATATCCATGATTGTTCCCCAGAGTGCTTCGGCGACATTCCTTTCCGTGTGCATTACATCAATGTGGTGTGGAAGGAGGAGGTCATCAAAATAGGGAAGCCGAGTCAAGCCCGACTTATGCGTCCACATATGTTGCAGACCATACCCCACAAAGCCATCACATTCTGAGTTGAGCTCAAGGGCTTCTATCCTTTCACGAACCTCGGCAGAGTCAACATCGGGGGGAGGGTCCGTCACCACGAGTCCTTTGGTAAAGTTTTTTTCTGTCAAATGCGAATGGATGGTCAAGCGGGAGGAACTGTCGGTGCAGGTCGAACCCCAAAAACTTAGTACCCTTTTTCATATAAATGAACCTCAGAGCTTCCTTGCAGATTGGACAAGGGAACTTCCCATTAACACACCAGGCACAGAACATGGCGTACGCAAATGAAATCATGCATGGAGTAAAGGTACCACACATACATCCCGAAGTTTCTCTTTGTAGCACGGTCATATGTCCATACCCCATTCCGGCACCGATCAATTCATCAATCACGGGCTCCATGTACACACCCATATGATTCCCGGGTGTCAGGGGAATGATCAATGTTAATAACATGTGTTGTGCTTGCATGCACACACCGGGAGGAAGGTTGAGGGGGATCACAAACACGGGCCAACATGAGTAGGGCGCAGCCATCATGCCAAAAGGATTAAACCCGTCTGTCGCAAGCGCAACACGAACATTACGAGCCTCTTTCGCCTTCTCATGATGAATGCCATCAAAGTGGGTCCACGCCTCACCATCGGATACATGCACCATCTTGTCAGGATTGTATCGTTTGCCATGTTTGTGCCATGTCATCTGTTTGGCGGAATCTTCGGTCATGTATAGTCGTTGGAGCCTCGGTATGAAAGGGAGGTGCCTTACGACTGACACGGGGATGTCAAGCTGCCTCTTCTGGCCATCAGCAGACTCTACCTCCAGATACCTAGAGGATTCACACATCGGGCAGTACTTTGCTTCCGCGTGTTCTTTTCTGAATAGAACGCACCCATTCGGACATGCATGTATCTGATCATACGACATCTTGAAGGCACGAAGCAGTCTCTGCGACTCGTACGTGCTCTTCGGGAGAGTGTGAGCCTCTGGAGGCAAGCTACCAACAACTGTCAGCATACTGTCGAAGGTGTCTCGACTCATGCTAAGCTGAGATTTTAACGCCATTAGACGGCCAACGGCGTCTAACTGAGAGACCTTTGTGTGGCCGTGAAGGGGTTGCCGTGCAGAAGTAAACATATCATAGAACGCCTTCGCGGTGGCCTCTCGGCTCCTCCTCCTCATCCGCACGTCCATCACCGCATCGTGCTTGATAAAAGTCATCTAACATATGCGCTACCCCGGCATCGGCATCAAACTCCTCGACGCGTGCTCTCACCACCACCTCGCTCTCATTCGATGGGCTTCACCATGGTGGACCCATCGGGTATAGTCGGGGGTAAACCCATACAAGACAAGGTGCTTGCCCATGGTATCCTTGCATTGCCTTTTCCGATTAGCACACCTACTGCGGGGACACGTAACCCGACTCGCTCCTTTAGCGGCCTCGCCGAATGCTTGCTCCAAGAACATATATGTTTTCTCAATCCATTCAGGTTGTGTAATCATGATCACTTGGGCGGCCCGTGTACATCCATCCACGATCATCCATCTTCTAACATATACTGATAGCGAGAAACATAACAATCAATTTTACCTACACCGACCTCCTACTCTCTAATAGGTGAGGATAGGTCCTAATCCCACCAGCGTATGCGTTGTTGGGGCTAGTTTCCGTTATGCCGCTCCGATCGGAGCGGAGTTTCGCAAAGCACCTCCCCGCTGTTCTCCGGTACACGCCCGACAGGGGAGATCGTGTTTCCGGAGAACAGGGGGAGGTGATGCCGAAACTCGTCTCCGATCGGAGCGCACAACGGAAACTAGCCCCAACAACGCATGCGCGGGCTGTCCAAATGCGTGGACAATTGAAAACAGATACGGTTTTCGATATGCAAAGATCCGCATACCGACAACCGTATCTCTTTCGAACGGGAGACGCCTAACTTGGTGACGTGACCTATGACCCTCATACGGCTTGAGAGGTTATACCTTAGGTGGTGGTGGGTCGGGCTAAGCGGGGCCGTGGCGAGTCGGTGCGATGGCGAGGCGACGCCGGCAAGTGTGCGTAACCGCAACGGCGCCGAAGACGATCGGGATCAACTCAAGCGCGGCTCCAACAGGGTCTTCTCTGCAAAATAGAAGGAACACACATAGCATTAGTTCAAAATTTGGACAGCACCTCCCCTGCACGGTGACAATGCCCACACCTGCAATAAGACACATATATAACGGCTCGATGGCCGGACAAACACATCAACGGCTCTGTGGCCGACAACCACGGCCGCTAAACCTATGACACGGCTCTTTACCTTCGAGGAAAGACGGTGACTCGGACTCCGACGAAGACCGGCGCGGACGAGAAGCTCTTCTTCCTCCTACCTTCTTCCTCCCTCTTCCTCCCTCCTTTCTTCTCTTCTTCTTCCTTCCTCTTCCTCCCTCCTTTCTTCTCTTCTTCTTCCTCCCTTCTTCCTCCTCCCTCCTTCCTCCTTCTCCCTCCCTCTTCCTCCTTCTTCCTCCCTCCTTTCTTCTCTTCTTCCTCCTTCTCCCTCCCTCCCTCCTTTCTTCCTCCCTCCCTCCTTTCTTCCTCCCTTGGGGGCCGAAATTTTGGGGGAAATTTGCGGCTGGGCGGGGCGGCCCTTGGCCTTGCCGCCAGCCTTGGCGGCCTTGGCCTTGTGGCCGAGGCAGCTTGCTGCTCTTGCAGGCGGCGCGGCGTGGGGCGATGGCGGGCGAAGGGCCTTGGCGGCGGCGGGCGGCCCAGCGGCTGGCGAGGCGGCCTTGGCGGCCGGCCGGGCGGGCGTCTTGAGGGTGCGGGTGGGGGTGGCGGCGGGTAATTGTGTGTGTGTGGTGTGTGGGTGGGGAGGAGGCGGAGGCGAGTAAGTTTTCATTCTTTGCCGAGTGCCCGTGATCGGCACTCGGCAAAAAAAAAAAAATTTTCAAATTTTTTGAAAAAAAATTTTAATTTCAAAAAAACACCGTTTTGCCGAGTGCCCCTGCGTGTCGGGCACTCGGCAAAGAATGAAAATTTTTTTTTTTAATTTTTTTCAAAAACAAAAAATAAATAAAAGAAAAATTCCCCTTTCGAGGAGTGCCCTGGGGCAGGCACAACAAAGAATGAAAAAAAAGGTTTTCAAATTATTTTTCGAAGAATGAAAAAAATTTAAAAAAAATTTCACCTTGGCCGAGTGCCCTCTTGCCTAGGCACTCGGCAAATAAAGAAAAAAAATTTAAAAGCTGCCTCTACTCCTTTGCCGAGTGCTCCTCTGGGGCCTCTCGGCAAAGCCGAGAGCCAACCCTATTGCTCTCGGCAAAGTGTAAGTTAAAAAAAATTAAAAATAGTAAGCAATTTCAAAAAATTGCCAACTTTTTGAAAATGCCTTTTTAAACTATACTTCACTCATGAAAAAAGTATTGAGATCTAAATCAACGGCGAGAAATGCTAGAAGTCCGATTCATCTGGATTGTTTTAGATGTTTATGAAACTTCTTCGAGGATTGTCGGATTCGAACGCGACGTATGTGACAACTTGCTTGAAACATTGTCAAATTTTTATCACAACATCGGCGCATGAAATGATGACACTGTGGCAAATTTTATGATTTTTTTGAATTCGTTTGCTTTTTTAAGAATTAAAAAAAAGTGCACACGCACGTGGGTCATCATGTTTCGTGACTACGCTCTTTATAATTTTAGGTCAAAGTCTTAGCACACCCCTAACATACCATAAATAATACTAATATCAAATTTTTAGTCACTAAAGTCTATTATTGGATGCACGTGCAGTTCAAATTTGGATTTTCCCAAAAATTGGAATGAAATGAAATAAACTTCTGGAATATAGCAAAAGACATGAAAAATAGGCCACATTTCAAAACATAGTATAATATAATTTAAAAAGGCTAAGTAAAAAATTGGAGCAAAAAAAAAAAAAAAATTTAATCTTTTTGCCGAGTGCTCACTAAAGGCACTCGGCAAACCCTGGCCTTTGCCGAGAGCCTGGCATTGGGCACTCGGCAAAGACCCTGTTTTGCCGAGTGCCTAACGGCCGGCTCTCGGCAAAGAGAGGCGGCGTTGCCTCATGGCTGACTTTGCCGAGAGCCTATCTTTGCCGAGTGCAAGCTCTCGGCAATGACCAGAGTTTGCCGAGAGCATCTCTCTTTTCGAGTGTGCTCGGCACTCGGCAAACAAGCCATTGCCGAGTGTCCTTCTTTGCCGAGAGCTCCACTCGGCAAAGAGGGCCTTTGCCGAGTGCCCGAGGAAAAGCACTCGGCAAAGCCTCAGGCACTCGGCAATGCCTGTGATTCCGGTAGTGACGGCGTCGACGCAAAACCAAGGAACGCGGTCTCGTAGTTGTAGATGATCCTCGCGTACAGGTCATCCGCATCTCCTTCCGATGCACAGAGCTCACGGTTTTCGCAGTGGATGCATACCCTTCGGAAACTGAATGAGCTCGGCATCTCAGACACGGCCATCTGAACGATCGATGTAACTTTTTGGGGGCCATCTGAAGGATGCAACTTTTTGGAGCCGCGGCGCAAGCAGGGAGGCATGCGCCTACAGAGCCACAAGAGCTAGGCACAGCGGCAGAGCCTTCCATGCCAAAATCCATGAAGGACGAGTCGAAGTTGAGATGGATGCAGAGAAATTGGACAGCAAGATGGAGAAGCTAGCCGCCGTGCATGTATGCTGCAACTGGTGCTCGAAGAGTGTCCTAGCTAGCTTTTACGTGAGAATGCAGGAATCCTTCCATGGGTGTGTTTGTGAGTGCCCTATTCTCAAAGGTTTAAATTTTGTTGACGTAGGATATACCAACTGTGAAGGTATGCCACGAATTTAATTCTTTGCATTACTACATCGACATAAGTTATAATGAAAACTCTTCTGATTCAGATAAATAATTATCGCTACCTTCGTTCTCTTTTCTTAACACCGGGGGCGGATCCAGGATCATCACCCCAGAGGGGCTAAATAATGAAGGATTAGGGCTTAAGCTGTTGATTAACGGTAGATTAGAGGCTAAGCTACAGTATTTTACAGGTAAAATGAAGCTCCTAGGGGGCTGCTGCCCGGGCAGCCTGGGCCGTGGATCCGCCACTGCTTAACACCAATAATGTACTTCATCCGTTCCAAATTATTTCAAGATAGGATTTAAATCGAAAGCTTTGTATGTGCTTTGTAATGGAACAAAAATCTATCAAGATTGTATTTTTTTGAACTATCAAGATTGTATTTTAAATTGGATTCAAAGAATAGTTTGTCATACAATTGCCAGCATTAGCTTATATTATGGATGTTATCATCATCATACAATAAATTATAGCTTTTAAATTTTATAGAAACGGTAAAACATAAATAGATATGTACTATCTAATCATTGTTTTATATCAAATTTGATAGTTTTTCCTCCCGTTGCAATGCACAAACATCGGGTGGCTGCGGCAGACATCGACACCATCCCTCGGCTCACAAGGAGGTCGGACCTAGCCAGAATGGAGCAGCGCACCGGCGTGCGGTGGCATGGCGGCTCACAGCGGGGTATGAGCTAGCAAGGCTCCCAAGGTGCTAGCCTTAGGCATGGGGTAGGGTTGCTCACGTCTCGTGGCGAGGCAGACCTTGCTGAGGAATGGTTTGGCCTCTATCGGCTGTGGGCGACCAGAACGGAGCGGTAGAGGTTGCGTGGTGAGCGCAACAGTTGTAATTGCGTGGCACCGGTGTTCCCGAGCCACTAGGGCTCGACAAGGTCATGCCTTTGCTGTGGCGTGTGCGCATACGTGCGTGAGTGGGTGCATGTGGTTGGTGGTGCATGGCACAGCCTTAGGCCTCCTAGGTAGGGCTTGTGGCTTGGCGGCCATGGACAAGAATGCGACGGCGAGGATGGGGGATGATAGATGGCTCACTGTCAGTACCGAGGAAGAAAGGATAGCGGTGCAGTGGCGTGTTGGGGCAGTGACAAGGCGATTTCGTGCAGGGAGAACAGCTGCGTTGGCATAGCCGTTCGGGGCATCACCTTCTGCTTCGGCAACGTCGAGTGGCTCCGACGGTGTCTCTCCTCTTATCCTCTCCTCGGCCCTCCTCTCGTGCTTGGTGTGGTGTAGTCTTGGCCACCTAGTTGCGGCGGGTACAGGGAAGGGACCTAGAGCTCTAAGGGGTGCCCTATTATAGCCAGGCGCACCTATGGCGAGCGGTAGGCGGCGGGGTGTGAGGGAAGGTACATGGAGGCAATCCAAGGGCACTAGGCTAGGGTTTGGGGGACGACATGGGCGTGGGGAGCCCCGTTGCTCTCCAATTTGGAACGGTGTCCGGTCAAGGTGCAGGTACGGGTGGTTGGAGGTTGTCAGCCGGTGAGGGACCTTGTGGCGACGTCAACAGCATCGCGACATGTGTGAGGGCGCGGGGGCACATGGATCATGGACATGGCCTCCGCCTGTGTGTCCTCGCCCCAATGGCTGAGGGGGCCGGTGCTCCAGATGGTGCCAGCGAGCACGTCCTTTGTTTTCCTCGAAAGCAGAGGGGACAGCGGGAGGTGGGGATGACAGATTGGGGCCATGTCCCTCCTGTCTCCTCTGCTAGAAAGGAAAGGGGGAAAGGGTGTAGCGTGGGGCTAGCTAGGCCGTGGGGGTGAGGCAGGCCGCGGAGCGCGTAGCGGCGTGCTGGGCCAAGGCAGGGCGCATGAAGCTACCGGTCTACCTTCTCCCTCTCTCGCTCCCTTTCCTTTCTTTTTCTTTTTTCTTTTCTAGTTTCCTTTCTCCTTTTCTAGGTATTTATACATGTATACAAGTGTAATACATGTATGCACCTCTGGTGGAGCCACATAGGGTATTTGGGGGGTCATCTAGCGTTCGGCTAAGGGCTTGGGCCCACAACTATTGCACACATGTCACCAAGTGTTGAATTGCTTTTATTAACATCACATGAAATCATGAAGACTCAAATCACAAGTTAATTCAAATGCATATGCTTCTACAAACTACATAGGGTGTGCACCTAGGATGGTTACCTAGCATGTCACACATCAATCATGGTTTATTTTTGAAAAAGTTTTTGAAGTTGGGATTCTCAGGGTTTGGGTTAACAGGAACGTTACAACTCCTCTCGAGTCCCTCCAGGTTGTCCAGCCCCCTCCAATGGCGCTCCATGAAGGATACCGTACCATTAGAACCCTAAAAAAATTCATTTGCAAATTTAGTAATTAAATTGAGCATTTACTTAATTTTTGGTGCATTTAACATAGGTTAAATAATAATTTTGGGTATAAAGTTAAATATAAGGTTTGAAAAACATGTTTGTTGCACACATGCTGAAATATTATTTTTTATTTGAGTGTAGGAATAGTGTTGAGTGGCATGATTCAAAATTTGTTTGAATTTAGGCAAGTTTGAAAAACTAGAAAAAGAAAAGAGTTTTCCCTTTTCTCTTTTTCTCCTCCTTCCTTTCCTGGCCCAAAGCCGAAGCCGGCCTAGTCGGCCCAACTCGCCGCACGCGAAGTAGAGCGGCCCGCTCCCACCTCCCCCTCTTCCTCTCGCTGCAGCGCGGCCCCACCTGGTAGTCCGCCCTCCGTCATTGACCTCCCGGGCCCGCGTGGCAATGACACCCAGCCCCTTCTTCCCCGAGCCGAAACGGCCGCCGCCGCCGTTACTGCTTCCTGCGGCGGTAATGGCCATTATTTATGGCAGTTCCGCTCGCCCCGCAGCCTAGTCGAGCGCCAACTGGACCTTCTGCTCCTCCTTTTGGCGTATAATAAAGCCAAGACCCTAGCTCCATGCAGCCCCTTTCCCATTCCACGCCACCACCGTTCGGTTGCTGTCCCCGGTAGGCTACCGTCGTCGTCGCTGCGTCGGCGACCCTTGCCAGGTGACGCCGCGCGGGGCCACCAGGTGCACGCCCGCGAGCTCGCCATGATCGCCGCCGTATCATGCGTGTGTGCGGAGATGAGAGATTGGGGAACAGATAAGGAGAGGGAAAAGAAGGAACGGGAGGAATAATGGGGCCACGGAGGCACGGACTCGTGGGCTACGTACATTGGACTTGGTAATATAATAGATAATAATAAGTAAAGAAAATAAAAGAAAAGAGAAAAAAGAAAAAAGAAAAGGATAAGGGTATTATGAACTTTTTATTCTTTTGTCTACCCAGAGAAACTGTTTTGCCAAACGGTCCATAAAAACTGATTCAGCTCCCTAAACAAATCTGCTCCACATATAAAGTCATAATTAAAGCTGTTTTAGTTGGAGCCAGAGCTATGCCAAATGGGCCCGTGGTATGCATATTCTGCCCCTCCATAGCCTGGTTGGTGGCCACTGTTTGTCTGGATTGGGTAGTGGTAGTATCTAGTATATTCTGCCGTCGCGCCTCTGCCCACCGCACCATAGCGATGTTGGTCATGGGGAACAGTATATTGGTGTTGGCTTCCCTGCTAGCCACCGTAGGTCTGGGTTTGGTAGCCAGAGTAGCTCTGCAACACATGCAGATGATGATCAGTACAGCGTGCGCATGGCACTGGCATCTATATATACAGTGGCAAAGCTTGCAATTCTATGGTTTATTCACCAACAAAAAATGGTTTGAAATGATAGCTAGCTTTCTTAACAAATTGCTCAAATGGAGGGGTAGCCATGGCCCCCTTTAGCCCCAATGAAGCTCCCCCACTATACGTACTTAGGCCTTGTTTAGATGGGGGGAGAGGAGAGATTGAAAAGTCCCAGAAGACTTCGTTTTTATTTGGTAAATATTGTCCAATCGTGGCCCAACTAGGCTCAAAAGATTCGTCTCGTGATTTACAACCCAACTATGCAATTAGTTATTTTTTTATTTATATTTAATGCTCTTTACATGCGGCAAACAATTTGTGAGAGGAGAGAGATTGAAAAGTCCTGTAGCATTTCGTTTGTTTGTGGTAAATATTGTCCAATCGTGGCCCAACTAGGCTCAAAAGATTCGTCTCGTAATTTACAACCAAACTGTGCAATTAGTTATTTTTTTATTTATATTTAATGCTCTTTACATGCGGGTACAAATTGATGTGATGGAGAGAGAGTGTAAAAACTTGCAAATCCAATGTGCATCTAAACAAGGCCTTACTGGATAGCCGTAGTCTGGATAGCCGTAGCCTAGATAGGGGGGTAGCCATGGCCCCCTATAGGTGTACCTCAAATTTACATTATTGTGAGAAGAAACATGTACGCGGGACTAAACATGAGTACAATAAAGAGTACAATATCTATAAAGATACTTTGTTTTCGGTGAACCGGGATCGCACTATTCATTTCACTGGTTTATGGTTCCGGGATCCCCTCACAGGGTTCTGCTCATCTACAGTACCGGATCCCGCTCACGCCGGGATTGCACTGTTCACGCCGGGCTCACACTGTTCCTAACCGGGACCGCACTGTTTATTTGTTACTGTTCTTACCAGACCTGTTACTGTTTATCCCGTCATTACCTCCTCTCCACGTGAAACGTGGGGGCCTCACTCTAGTATATCTAAAAGTTATAAAACATCATCATTCATGATGCCCGCCACTATTAGTTTCGTGCCTACTGTTCCATCATCCGTATATGCAAGATCAAATTCTGCTTGTCCATATGAGTGGGAGTTGAGACAACGGCCTTCTACGTCTAACAACAAAGAAATAAACGAAATTTTAGGGCAATTTTTAAGAAAAAAAATAGGATTACTTGATTTAGCTATTCAAAGCTACGTTTCCAAGGCCATGTGGATAGCTGTCCAAAACTTCACTTATTTGTAGCAGGAGGGAGTAATTCACTGACTTGTGCTGCGCACCAGTACTATGAGATATTGAATACTGTTGAAACGCGACTATTAAGCGGTACTGAATTTTGTTCCGTATAATAGTTTGGTATTGAATAGTCGTATATATTTGTGCATATAGCTTACCTGGCAGCGGCCTCTGTATTGTTTGTCTCTATTTTCTGCGTCTCTGTTTTCTCTGTCTCCCTTGTACTTTCATTTTGATAATAACTAGCATCGCCATAAGCTGAATCACTGTAACTCTGAAAAATATAAACATATTATATATATATATATATATATATATATATATATATATATATATATATATATATATATATATTTGTGCATATAGCTTACCTGGTAACGGCATCTGCTTTCTTTGTCTCTATTTTCTTCGTCTCTGTTTTCTCTCTCTCCCTTGTACTTCTATTTTGATAATAACTAGCATCGTCATCAGCTGAATCACTGTAACTCTAAAAAAATATAAACATTGTGCATATATAGCTTTTATACCTGGCAGCGTCTTCTGTTTTCTTCGTCTTTGTTTTCTTTTTAGCCTTTGTACTTTTATCTTTTTTTTTTTGACGCCTCTCATCTGGGTACAGCTGTAGTATCTGTTCGTACACACGCACGCCCACTCAACACACTCACATTACTCACACCACCCGTGTACAAACAAACCTACAACTACACTCAGATCTGAAACCGCGTCCTTCTTGAGATCACCGGAATCCTCGACTCCGTAGGCGACGGGCGCGTCACGCTCCCTTTGTGGCTCCACGCGTGAGAGGCATGCGCTTGGAACTATGCAAGCGGAGACTGTTTTATTTTGGGAATAAATCCCAGGTGCGACACCCGAAATCGTCCCTGCTGGGAATCAATCTCGGACGGGCAGCGCTCCAACTGAGCGACTTACCACCGAGCCGCTGGCTCGTTCGCTTTGTACTTTTATCTTGATAACTCTGCACCAATGTTTCCACTTGAAACTAATAGGAAAATAAATTAAAAATAAATTCAAGTTAGATAGATAGATAGATATCGCTCAAAGAGACTACGGAATAATAAATAAACGGTAAATCTTTATCTCACTCGAGTGTTTGTAGCCCTTCGGTCGCTCGATTCCGTGGCCGTCCATCAAGCTATGTCAACGGAGCAGATTGTAATTTGGTTAGAGTGGACGGGGTGATGTCGTGCAATTGCTGACTGCTGCGCGCCTGCGACCTTGCAGTTCAGCTTTGCAGGTACAGTGCATGTTGTTTTGCTGCCAGCTGCATCACACCACTCTCTCTTTGCATGCACTCATTAACTGTGAATATTTATTGTTTTAAATGAAGCAGATTACATCATATTGGATCATATTTTACTGTTTTTAGTTAGGTGTAAATTTTACATTCGATTGGTGTAAAATTCATTACTCGTAAATAGGAGCGGTCAGAAGTACTCAAACTATTACCTTATCATTTGTTTTTTGCTTTTTTCATTTTTTGTATGTTTTATTTGGTTTTTCTTTGAAATTTTTTAATTTGGCTTCTATAGAAATAATCTGGCTATTTTTCTGTTTTTTGTTTGTTTAATGTGTTTGTATTATTTAGGTAATTTTTTGGTTCATTTGATTTGGATTCAAATGTGTATTTCTTTCTGTTATATTTCAATTTCTTACATAGAACTGATTTGCTTTTTTCTTTTATCTTTATTTGCATTTTTATATTTTATATGTTTTCTCATTTGAATTTATTTAATTTGCATTTTATAAATATAATCTGTTATTTTGTTTTTTATTTGGTCTATTGAATTTAGATCTTGTGGTTTGTGCAAACCAGGTGACTGACGGCTTCAAATCACTCGATTCTATCTCTTTGGAAAATTGAGTGATTTTTAGCCTTGGCTCACTCAGGTGGCAGGCTACCGTAAATCACCCGAGCCTAAGGTAGACAGACCCCTAAATAAATAATTATCCTATGGCCAGCTGCGGAACATACGGCGCGCGCACACACCTCTTGTCGCATAACATCCGGAAGAGCATTAACCCTCTCCCTAATTTCGGTGACGTCCTCCCTAATTTCGGCGACGTCGAAAGCCAGGGTGGCAACGTTTCTGTTGATGTCGGCCAGCTGGGAGGTGTTGTAGGTGCTGGTGGCGAGCACCAACGTGCTGAGGTTCATGGAGACGTCGATGCGGGCCCGGCGCAGCTTGTCGGCGATGGCGTCGGCTTCCAGGGCACGGAGCACGGCGTTCTTCCTCTGGCAGGCGGCGACGACACCCCAGGCGCGCTCCAGGGACTCCTTCAGACGGTAGAGCGCGAGACCCACCGACGCGCCGCCATCCTCGTCCTCCAGCAGGTTCTTCCGCAGGCTCTCGGCGACGGCGCGCACCCGTGTCCACGAGCTCGCCCATCTTACGGCAGTCCTCCCGGTTGTGCCGAAACGTCTCCACCTCCTTCTTGATCCAGAACGCCAAGTCTATGATCGCCTGACAGATGCTCACCAGATTGGCCATGGCGTGCGTACGTCTAGACTAGAGCAGCAGCAGGGGTCTATATCTCTCTTGCACGCTTGTTGGAGTTGCCGAGCGTGCTCTCGCTCGGCAGCGGCAGGCTGCAGCTGCTGTGTGCTCGCTTAATTTCCTCTCTAAGATAGTGGAGCTGCAGGAGCAGGTTCCAGAGAGGTAGGTGCGAGCAAATATCACAAGCTGCTCTGCGTTGCATCCACGCCGAGTGAAAAAACGAAGGGATCGCGGATATGCTAGTGGTAATAAGGCTCCAAAGGGAGGAGCTGGCCGGCAGCAGTGGTAAGGCCGCATCTCCATCGATTCCTCATTCCCATCCCTAATAGTCTCCTACCATTGATATTGGGGACGAAACTCTTTTCTTTTCTCCCTCTAGTTAGTAATGAAAAGGGGACCGATATTTTCCGACATCTGTCTGTCCTGAAAGGCTCAAAACACTGTATAGATAGTATATATTTGAATCCGAACATTTAATATCCGACCATATATATATATCTAAATTTGAATATTCAAAATTGAATTTCTGATATGTATATGAGATAGATATTAATATCGGAATGATCCATATCCAGTTCTAAGATCCGAGAAAAAAAATATGGGATACAATACGGGATATGGGACATAATGCAGAATTATTGGTATCCGTCTGCATACGATCCGATTTCATCCCTAACTCCAGCAGTCCTCCTTCCTGTCTCCCATCAGTTAGAGCTGCCTCAATATCCACTCCAGCTTCCCCTCAAAATGAGGTTGTAGAGGGGCTGGCCCAATAATTTTGGCAGGTACCTAAGTCCATGCTCTTGACATCTCTCGTCGCCACATGCCGCTCTGTCAGCCCATCCCCTCACTACAAGCTGCTCCACTGCATCTCGATCTGTCACCGCAATCGTCACGCTGCCACTACTATTGTGTGGAGCTCCACCTCACTTGTCGTACCGCCCCGCACCACCTCGCTCGTCGCTGTGTTGCTAGGATGCACGGACAAGGCCAAGTGCAACCGGCGTGAAGAAGGACGGGCGCAGAGGAGGCGTGTCGGTGCCTGATGACCAACAACACGTTTTGGCGTTGCCTGGAATGGTGATTGGTGGGCTTCGGCGTAGACCAAACTCGATTGTGAATGTAAAGACAATAATTTATGCTGGTTCAGACCGCTAAATAGCGTAATACTTTATGTCTAGTTGGACATGTTGCCTTGTGTTGGATTGTTGTGTATGATGTATTTGTTTGTACAAGGGGCTAAATATGTGTTTGTATGGCACACCAGTTTCCAGAGTTTGCAGGGTCTGGTTACATTAATATTCTCGATGTGTCCCAAAAGAGAAACGTTGCCTGCTATATTGGCCATAGCTACACTCCGAATGTGTTCCTTCAGTATATAGTCCATGGCAACGAGGATGAATCATTCCCTCACCTGATGGTTTTCTCCATGGAGACCATCCCACCTATGCGAGAGCTCACGGTTGATTGGGGAATTAATTAGTTCCCCACGAGCATGAGGTGCTGCATGGTTCAGAATTGCTTCAGGTCCGCCCTAAGATTGCTGCTTTATTAAAATTTGTTAAATTCTACTCCTTCCAATCTAAATTGCAAGCTGTTTTAGTATTTCTTGATACACAACTTTTACTATGTATCTAGCTCTACATTATGTCTAGATACATAGTAAAAGTTAGTATCTTGAAAAGCCAAAACAACTTATAATTTGGAATGTGGAGAGTATAAGCTGAGGGTACCAAAAGATGCTCAAGTTTAATCAATTTCTCTTGCATTGATGTGAGAACATATATAGACGATCATTCTAGGTGTATATATCAGGTTATGATGGTGAAGAGCTGTTTATCTGGCAAAATATGTTGTACAAACCACCTACTAGGTAGAACATGGAAACCAAGTCAAAAAAATGTACTTCGGCTGTTAAAATAACTATATAATTTGGCACATCCATAGAGCATACAAATATGTACTCACATGCAAAAATTGAGATGCAAACTCACTTTTTGAAAAATTCATACGAAAATAGCGAGGTACATCCATATATCAAAGCACAGCTAACATAGACTAAGTTGTCGCAAAGAAAATCCAAAATATTCTCAAGATACATTTGTGGACAAACATAATATAGAAATTTAATTTAAGTTATGAAAAAGCTGAGGTTCTTACAAACATGAAACAAGTATAATTGCCGCAATAGATTTATACATTATGAGGGAAAAAAGACCAAAAAAAAACTATTGCTTCTCTGTTCACCCTTATAACAAGAAAATATATTGTTAAACCCCTTTCAAGCGAATGTCATGCAGGAATGCAAAATTTATTAAACATGCACAGCTACAAACAGTTAAGAACATTTGCTTCTATGTTTAGAAATAGGCCGTGGTCCTTGATTTGAACAAATACCCAGTTACGCCACAGCGCCCTGAAGGCCTGAACTTCAAAAACAATACTGTTTTCAACGACAATAAAAAAATAAAAAAATAAAACTGTAGCAGAAAGGAGAGTAGCTTATTCCGCATTAACCAAGCAACATAGCAAAACTGGAAAAGAAATTTAAGCTCATTATCAGCAAGATAAACATGACAGTACCGCATAAGCATCAGCAGCTGAGGATGGCCTCCAGTTTATCACATTTAGCTTACCAGCATCTGCAAGCCTGAAACCCTCACTTCTCTTCACAAATTCAAAAATCGATTTCCTTGTCTGGTTACAAGCGGGGGTTTTTAAGAGGTAAATGTGATCACCTTACACTCTGATGCAGTGACAGCCCCAAAACATCCCATGGGGTCGGTTTTGGCGCCTCTAGACCGCCATAAGTCTAGAACTTCAAAGTTTGTCAGGACCCCTGCATTTGCTTTCTCTCTGTGGAACAACAACGGGCAGTGGTTATCCCAAGCTTCAAACCACACAACGGATGATAGGCAGAGTAGGACATTCGAGACCCACGAGGCCGTGATACAGTCCTCTGTACTCGGGGTCATTGACATCATTGAGCAAAACTTATTCAAAACATGCAACAGAATGGTAATACAACACTAATTACTCATTTACCAATAATAAAATACCTAAAGACTATCCAACTACTTCTCAGAAAGATTGTCACTGCCGATGAATTTCTGTTAAAACCAGCTGAACTTGTGAATCAATGGCACACATGTGAGCATCATGCCCTGCGTACCTTTTCCGGAATTGTTACAGCAAACCAAATGTGCAGATCGCAGATTGGCAGCTTAGCGTAGCATGCAAAGAAGTAAATGTAAGCACAAAAAAGAAAGAAGTTGCAACAAATTGGTAAGAGATGGGCACTATTAACATCTTCATCGCTGCAGCGCAGGGCCAGGGTGGGCTACAGTTGAAAGTCCCAATATATTAATCTGCACAGGCTCCTAGGCTGGGTCAGGTGGTGCGCAATGGACTGCTCCAAATAGCCAGCCACATGCACAGAAGATAGAATAAAAAAAAAAGCACAGACATAAAAACCGTATGAAGAGGAGAGAGACAGACACAGGTTTTACTGGGAACCGTGTAAGTATGGCGATTCACTCGGCCCTAGCGACTTCATTTCTTAACTTCTCTCCCCTAAAGATAATAGTATAAAAAATACATCTCGCTAGCTATTTGAGGTACCGTTGGGGACGCCCTGAGGAAGACAGAACTTTCGAGCAAACCGTTCTGTCAGAGAGCAGTCATTAGTCCAATGATATAGATATAGCCAAATTACATAGTACATACTGCACAGTACTATTCTGAAATATGTTGAATAAAATATAATGGATAAACAGCACCACCACTAGATCAAAACTTATGAAAGTCCCAATATCTGGCGGAGCCAGGTTTTATTCAAGACTAGGGCCTCTATGTAGAGGTGAAAACTACCTATTATACAGCATGGGCCCATTAATATTATACACAAAAATAACTAAGACGACGATGAAATTTCTAATTGATCTGATGATTGAATTAAAATTGCTAAGAACGTTGTACGATACATACAAAGAGATGAAAAGAAATACCTACTGCTTGCTAAACAATTTTAGCTTCTACGAGGTATAATCCTATCGCTACACTTTTTCCTCAAATCACAAGCAACTCTTTCGGAGTATCAATGATAATTACCTCAACCAAATAACGCAGGACAAGAGATGGCACAGTGATAATAATGATTTTTTTTTTCAGCTGTAGTTTGACGGATTTTATCATGATTAAAAAATTAGAAGACACTACCATCAGACTCACTAACCAGGACATTTCTTCAAGATCAACCAGAAAGAGAAACATTCCACTTAAAGCTGAAGATTTTTAGCAATGCTAATGATTATGCCTTGGCACACTTGCACAATCGACGCTAACATGCCAATTTCAGTTTACAAAATGAAGACTCATTCAAAAATAAGGAATAGGTTCTACTGCCTTGGCATGGTGGTTAATAAGCTAATAAAAAGAGGAACAGGAAGGAAAGAATTCCGAGCTCACGCGGTCACGCCTCACGGCCGGACGCGGGACGCAGGATTGGGCCAGCCGCCAGGGGCCTGGACCTGGAGGCTGGAGGCTCGAAGTCTGAGGGCGGAGGCCGGCGACCGACGCGTTGGCCTGCGCGGAGCTGGGAGGGCGGCCGGCGTGCTGCCTGCGTTGAGTCACGGAGGGCGCACTGCCCGCACGGAGCAGCAAAGGGAGGACGGACAGCGTCCGCTGCGGTGGCTGGCTGGGCACCTGGTGCCTGGCGGTGGACGGGAGGTGGCGCGCGAGTGGAGACCTGCCTCTCGTGCGGCGGCCGGCGGCCGGTGGCGTTCAGCTTCAGCAGGGTGATGATGGCCTGGCCTGACGGGTGGGTCTCTTGTTGGGCCTTGAGTTATTTTATTATGGGCTGAAAACTACTGGTGGGCCGATTGCGTCGGTGTCGATGTCGCCGGGCCATTCTCCCTTTCAGCTGAGCTCTGTTTTGGGCTCTGATAAAACGTAAAGCCCGTTACGGCCCGGATACTTAGGAAATTAAACGAAGATGGAGACGCAACGAACGGCTTTATAACTAACTTTACTAGTTGCCGCCAAAAAAGAAGTCGGATTCGTTTCTTTTTCTTCTTCTTTTTATAGGCAGCAGTGGCGCGGCGTCGTAGCGAATCACTCACACCAGTCATCACCCCACTCACTCACTCACTCACTAGTGTCGCCAGCGAGCTGCCGCCGGCCCCGGCCCCGGCCACTGCCACTGAGCATGTCGACCCTCGCCGCCGCCAGCACGGCCTCCTCTTCCTCCTCCACCTCCTCGCCGCGGTGCGTCCCGTTCGCCTTCCGCCGCGGCGGCGGCGGCGGCGCGCGGGGGCGTCTGCCGCCGGCCCCGGCCACAGGTGCCGCCCGCACGGCGGGCCACGGCGGCGCCACAGCTGCAGCAGGCGGCTGCGGCAGGCCGCTGTGCCGCGCCGCCGGGGTCGTCGGCGAGGGCATCCAGACCGCCTTCTTCGGGTCCTTGGACACCTGCGCCTGCGTCATGGTCCGCACCAAGTCCTTCAAGGAATCGGAGGAGTCGGAGGAGATAGCCACGCCCCTGATGCCGCCGCCGCCGCCGTCGCCCAGCGAGTACAGCAGCAGCGCCGCCACTGCGCGTACTGGCGGGAGGAGGAGGCCGTCCGCCGGCGGCAAGCCGCGGCGTGGGCTCGGCTGCTGCACGCCGGCCTCACAGCACTAGCTAGTGCCAACTAATCACGCATGCATCCTCGCTTGTCTCGATCAAGTTGTCATGCATACTAATTAATAATCAGTGCGGGCGTTGTTGTTAATCTCGCTGTCAATCCGGCCATCAGCCGCCAGTAACCCTAGCTATATATAGCTAAGCTATCAAGCTGCTGTGTGTGTGTGTTCAATTCATTTCTCCATCAGTTGTTGATGATGACAGTATAATTAGTGACTAACTAAGTGTGGACTGTCGTGTATGTACTGGCTCCTTTTATTCCAGCTGGCATATTCGAGCTAGCTATCTTGTACTAATATGCATGCATTTGATTATATATATATGGAGGTGCCAAGATGAATCAGATCAATCTGTCAGCCATTTTAATTGCTAGCTAGCTAAGTAGTCATGCTAACAAAGCACTCTTGCTTGCACGACTTAATCAAGTTACGAAATGCATGGCAAATAAAAGCTTACACACTTCAATTCCTGCTGGACATACCGTGGATGTATTTATAATATATTGATTGTAAACATGCATATCTCTCTACATTAATTTAATAGACATAATTCTCATCACGAAACTCTTGTTTTTTATTATCATATAATTTTACTAAAACTCCTGCCAGATTTAATTTGACGTTTCAGTACGTACGTACAAATCGTCCATCCAATAATTAAGTATGTACAAGGAGTATATATATAGTGCTGCCTCCACACAATAGCCTTCATTTCAAAGTGTGTGTGTATATATGCTCACCGACAGTGTGGTGTAGATTATACTTATATATACTAGATTTAAATTGTTTTCATGACATGTGTTTATAGATAAGAATATGCATGTGTTATGAGTATCTATGTTGTACTATATAGAAAAATATATAAATTTGAAATTCGACAGGCCGGCTGGCCGGCAGGCATAGTCGGAAAATATTCGCGCCACGGTGACATTCTCATGTTTGATACACTTTAATTTATTCCATATCTCATCTCTCTTTTAACTTTCTGCACATATATGATGCATGGGTTCGGATTCGAAGAGCATTAGCAGACACGACGTGTGTATGCTATAGCTTTCTTGGTATGGAGCAGGTGCAATTGCTTCGGCACTACGTATTCCTCAATAAGCAAAAAATGCAATGGGCACCACTTTGTGTTTTCCTCAACTGTACATCCAGTAATACAATTCTTGCATTTTTTTAAGGATGGAAGGACGAAGCTTTTGATGATAATACTACGATAACAAAGTTTTGTCCCCCTGTTGCTTCTAGAAACAATCGATTCTGCTCTTGCATTGAACTCTAAAAAACAATTGATTCCCTGCTATTATTAATAATAACAATGGATGGTCTATATGCTTGTATGTATACAGAAGCTATCTTTTAATAATTTCAAAAAAAAAGGAAAGAGAAAAAAGGAGAGAGAGCGAGAGAGCTAGAGCTGACGCGGTCCTTTGCTTCTCCTCCGATCTGCACCATCCGTTTTTAAAAATTCTTTGTTTTGTTTTTTTCATATGGAAGCTACGGACCAAAAGTAATTAAGACAAAAGAAAATTATGATCACATAGAACGGAAATCTTGTTAATAGGCATGAGCAATGACCTCATTAATCTCATATATACGCGATTGTGATGCCAGCAACTGTAATGCGCTTCGTAAAACAAAATTATGACAGATACCCTTGGGGGGGGGGGGGGGGTGGAGTCTGAATTGATCTGAAATCTGCTGGAATATATCCTTAAGCCCATGATTGCCCATGCATTTCTAGTTAAACAAGGACTAGCAGCCAGCTCCCTCCATGTACTTTTCCACTGTTTCCCGGCCGGCCTTTGATCCTTGTTCCCCCCATCATTTCATTTCATCTCATCTCATCTGATTAGCCTAGCTTTTGTGAAGAACCAATGGGAACCCGGCTACATGACCCCCGATTTCATTCAACACCCCACACACGGACCAATCCAACAAAGTAATAAAGCTGCTTGTTCGTTACCCATGCATCTCTTTCTGCAATTCTCTGCACTTTAATTAATCATACAGTACGTCTTAAAAAATATTTGGCAAATTACACTAATCATACAGTACGTCTTAAAAAATATTTGGCAAATTACAAGAGACTACCGGCTGCAAACTGTTCAGGAAGTATGTACGACGACAGGGTTAGTCCATCCATCCATGTCCTTTCATTTAATGAAACCAGTAGCTAGTGCTATATGTATTCGTTATGATGTGAACAAGAAATTGCAATAATGAAAGGAGAGAAATATATAAAACATGGTGTATATGTACGACAACAGTACTGAATTATTCAGTCTGAATACATGCATACATTAGTCTAATCCCCAACAGTACTTTAACTGCTAGATTAAAGCTGCATGCAAAGCTAGCAGCAAGTGCAGGAGCTGCTAGCTGCTGTGTGGACACCTGGCCCAGTCTCGCCTCTCTCTAACAGAAACAGGTTAAGGATCTGGGATTTTAGATCTCCTCGTCGATCGCCTTAGATTCCCAGCAGCTGAAAAAGGCTGCTTTATCCCCTAAAATCCTGAGGAACACCATGTGGCCTCCACCCCCCGAGACGTCGCTAGATCCCATCCCTCAGCGCCGGCCGTGCAGTAGTGCACCCCATGATCCATAAATCCATCATCAGTCTCCTCTCTGCAGTGCATGATCTGATGCATGCTGCATCATTCAGAATTTCAGAAACAGACACGAGCTCGCAGCAGGCTTTGCAGCTAGCAGGTACTGCTAGTACAGTAGTAGTAGCTAAGCATGATGCATGCGTGTGACACCTGTCCGGCAGCGGCAGCTAGGCCTTTAACTAACATAACAGATTACTGCATTGCCTACCACTAATCATTCTCCATTTATAATTGAACAATCCTGATGCCCTTTAATCATGTCTGATGAGTGTTGTTGGTTCATCAGTTTGCTCGACGACGGTCTCTCTCTCGCTCGTATCGTGCTCCCCACTTGCTGAAGCTCAAGGAGAGAGCTGAAGCAGAAGTAAAGCAGCTAGCTACTTTATTTGCATGCATGCCCAGCAGACAGCAGATCTAGAGCTAGTACTAACTCCTAGTAGTGCATGTGTGGTGAACAGGGATTCGTTAGTGTTGCTTTTGGCCGGACTGCTGCATGTCTGCATGCAGCCATGCATGCATTTGGTAGACAGTAGTATAGGCTAGACTAAGATTTAAGGGCTGATCTGGCTATAGCTGCTTGTGTTTCCAATTTCCAAATGCAGTGCAGGCAAGGCCGTTTCCTTCTCCCTGAAGGCTTTGTTTTTGTCCCTCCTAGCTGCATCATATGCATATGCATGCATGAAAATGCAATGCAAACCACAGGTCCACAATGATCAATCATCAGCAGCTTCTTTCATTGTTAGTATGTGTTATCTACTACAGTATATGTCTTTATATCATTTCATCTGCTGGCACACACATATGTTAGCAGCAGTACATCTCTATCTCTGTCTAGGAACTAATGGAAATTATAGATTACTTACCCGCGATGATATCCAAGCAACACGGCAGGCATATTCCATTTTCGTTCGACTTTAGATTACATTATGCAGACAGTGACCTGCTGATGATGCTTGACCAATAGACATATACATATACTCTTCGATTCCATCTTCTAGTGGCTGAGCGCGTTTCTGAGAAGATATTTCTACTGTGCAGCATGACGAGGCAGAATATATACTGCTGCGGGCCCCTGCCCGCCCTGCGTCTTTGAATAACATGTAACCTAAGCTACCTACCTGTAGCTTTCAGTGGCCTAATAATAATATAAGGCATTATGTTAATACCTGAAAGCAGGCTGGAAACTAAAGTACCGGTCGACGATACACGCTAGGCTGCTGCACTTGCTTTAATTTGGCTGAAATATCTAGAAAGGTAAGCAGGTTATTGCTATAGGCAGCTCATCGATCCATGTCCTCCTCCATCAGACGACATTCAGACCATCGCTCACTGATATAATCACTTGCTGTTGTCTGTCTGTCTGTCCACACAATATGTGGTGGTGGTGGTCGAGCATATATATGTATAACATAACATGCTCGATCGGGTCACCGTGGCTTTATTAGCTTTTTTTAGGGCGTCCTCATGCCAACAGGCTATTAGCTAGCTGATTTATTTGTTTAATTATATGATGTGGAGAGAACCTAGAAAATGAAGTCACCAGTGACGAGTAAGTAGATAGTCTTGCACAGTTCCCATAACCTCTCTATATGTATCTCTCCTCTCCCTAACCTGTGCGCCTCCACAATTCTATTTTTTTTATTCCATCATATATATAGCCATGTCAGCTGGAGATTTCTCCAGACAGTTGCAGACGCTTACTGAGTATATATATGCATGCGTGGCTATACTTACTTTCTACTAAAAAATGTGCTTGCATACCTACATACAGAAAAATTAGAGACAATTTATCGTACTAGAGCATAAACAAGATGGAACTCACCGCACCTTTAGTTGTGCTGATTAATTCATTTCTATAGAATTATTTATTATAAGGTATTTTAAAATTGATCTCGAAGAGTACACTTATTTTGCAAACCTATTAGAAGCAGGAACTGTTCAAGCTATTGCAAAAACTGAATATATAACTGCATTTTTACAGTTTATTATTAAGAAACCCTGTAATCCATGTCCTCCTCCATCAATCACTGATATAATCACTTGCTGCTGTCTGTTGTCTGTCCACACAAATGCAAATGCAAAGTAGTGGTCTGGGGGTGGTCGAGCATATGTATCTAACATAGAGTAACATGCTGGGGTCAATGTAGCTTTATTAGCTTTTTACGGATGATTATTATATGCATGGGTTATTTCCAAAGGCTATATATACATACTGTTCCATAAAACTGTGCTTGTGTCTGCCTACGTACAGAAAAAATTAAAGACGATCGATCGTACTTACTAGAGCAAACAAGATGGAACGAACTTACCGCACCTTTAGTTGTCCAGCTGATTAATTCACTTGTACATAAAATTTTATTTATAAAGCATTTTAAAACTGATCTCGAAGAGTACAGTTTTGCAAAACCTAGCTAGAAGCAGGGAGCTGTTAATTCAAGCTATTGTAAAAAATTGAATATATACATGACTGCATATTTTACAGTTTATTATTGCTAAGAAACCCTACAAATTAGAAAGTTCTTCCTTTTGCATATACCTTCGAGTCCGTCCGGTTTCGTCTTTCCTTTCATGCATGAGAAAGAGAATCAGATCTTGGACGATATGGGTTGATGTGATCAAAATTCCGGCGGAGCAGATTACTAGTAGTAGTTAATGAGAAGAAGGATACACGTATAATTAATCCAGCCAGTTAGCTGCTAGCTCCCTTTCATCTTCCTTAGTGACTAAGGTTTAGAGATCGAGAGGCCGGCTACCTGGCTTCTCGATCCATCACTTGACTAAGGTGAGGTAGCTACTAGTTGTTCCTGTTAGTTTCTGTTGTGCCTTGCATGCATTGGGGTTTCATACATGCAACCAACCAACCCAATCCACCACTGCACCACCCATGGCAAGGCAAATGGCATGCACGTCCCTCTCAATCATCACCACACCTTGCATTGCTCTCCCGGCCCTAGACTACACTACTAGACACAACATGTTTCCAAAGCTTTGCTTTACTTGCTTTGGTTGTCTACCTACTACTAAACTTTTACCTTCTTTTTCCAAAATGTAAGGTTAATTTATTTGTTTGTTTTCTCTGATGTATAACTCCTCATCATCTCTAAACAAGCTTTCGCTGCAAGATTTTGTTGGATTCAAAGTGAAAACTTTAATTTTAGGGGATAACCTCTGTGGAAAAAGCGATTTGTTCGGTACATGTTCTCTCTTTAGACCCACCTCCTCTATTTTGAATTATGTTTGACGTTTGATGACTATAGGCGATCGACCGAACAAAATAACATATAAGCACGTGATCGAAACCGGTTTATTTCATGTCTTGAGAATGATAGACGAGCTATCTTTCCGCCCTCAAACATTAAGCTCTTTATTTGACCACCCCAAAAAACATTTTTATTTTTGACAAAATCTTGACTTCTTTCCACCGGTTTAGAGAACCTGCCACTCTTGCAAGCTAATAAGTTCATAGTTTTGACGATGGAGGGGTATATATCTGTATGCCGCAAAGTTGTGTGCCACGACAAACCACCTGTCATCGATGCAAATAAAGCTGTTTTTTTTTTTTCTTCATCAATAAAAAAGATCCCATGAATAAAAAATATAAAAAGAAGGAGAAGAAAGGTACCACGTCAGCAAGCACTAGGGAGGGAGCGGGGCCCACCACCCGGAGGCCGCACAGGCGACTCCCGGCCTCGGTGCTCTGGCTATAAATACGGGTTTCCGTTCACTTGTTCCCTCCCTTTTCCCTCTCTCACCACTTGAGCCCCTCTGATACGCTGCTAATTACCATTCTGCCCCTGCCCTGCCCAGCCTCCTGCTACCTAGGAGGAGGTTAGGATAGTCCTAGGAGAGCGAGCACTAGTGTGCCGCCACTCTAGTACTGTAGGAGTACGTGTCTCTGCAGCCATGGCCCACCAGCAGCTCCCTGCGCTGTCGGAGTGGGACCCTGCCGCCCTGGACCGGGACATCGAGGCGTTCCTCTCGGACATGGGCTTCGGAGGACCCGACCCCACGCCGGCGGCGTCCCTGCTGGACGTGACGACGACGACGACGGCGACGGGTACTGCTGCGACGACGACGACGGCGACGACGACTACCTCAGCCACCGCCGCCGCAGCCACGCCGCCGGAGGAGGACACGTCGGCGTCGGCGTCGCTGTCCCCAGGCGGAGGAGCCGCCGACGACGACTCGCTGTCGCTGGCGGCGGAGGAGCGCCGGCTCCGTCGCCGCATCTCGAACCGCGAGTCGGCACGCCGGTCCCGCGCCCGCAAGCAGCGGCACCTGGAGGAGCTCCGCGGCCGCGCCGCCCGCCTGCGCGCGGGGAACGCGCCGCGACGCCGCCCGCGCGGCTCCGCGGCGTGCAGGCGCGCGCCGCGCTCGTCCGCCTCACCAACGCCCGCCTCCGCGCCGAGGCCGGCGACCTCGCGCGCCGCCTCAACGCCGCCACCCGCGCCCTCGCGCTGCGCCAGCTCTACGCCGCCGCCTCCGCGTCTGGTAGTGGCGGCGCCGGCAGCGGCAGCGGTGGCTTCTTGGAGCTGCAGGCGCTCGCCTCGCTGATCGCGTAGCCGGCGGCGAGCATATCGTCGAACGTCTGAGGATGGAAGAGGAAGCATGCATGTGTGCGTGCTTGCACGTCTATATACGTACGTGCGGATCTTTTTGACTGGGCCACCTACCTCACCTCGAACGAACCAACTGAAACTGAAATTGAAACAAACAGAACGATGAAAGGACTTTTGAAATATATATTCTTGTAGATATAGTACGTAGAGATCGACCACTAGCAGCATAAGCAGCAATCAATTTCTTGATGCATGCAAAACACGATGAACTGCACTATGATGATTTTATATATATATCTTACAAGAATGCATCGATCCGTGCATGGTTACAAAAACAAACATGACACTTGTTTTCTCCGATCCGGCGAATGAAATTTGGACCGCTGCCGTGTCCCGCGATCCCTCTTCTATCGTCTCGGTAAATTTCCGGTGTTTTCAATAAAAACCGGATTAAAAGACAACGTAATCTGTGGGCATTTTACTGCTGGACTACTAGTAGGCTACTACTACGAGTGTTGGAATGTTTTGCGCCAGACTTTTCTGCTCCATCTATCTGTTGTGTGGGCGCAGCCGGGGGTAGTTTGGTACTTGTCACAGTCGTCAAAGGAGAATTTCTGACACCATTGATCTGACGTCTAATTAGTTGGCGGCCGTCCGATCATCGAGTCGCACATATGCTTGCTTTGTCGTCACGGCCGGGCCGGCAGGCATATTTTCCCTCCCCCTCTTCTTTTCTCACGCTGCCTCTCCTGATGGAGATGCCGCGAAAGCGATGTCTGCATCTCCCGCGATGTTTCTTAGCTCAAAATAAAAATTATTTTTTCCAAGTTTCAATTCAATATATAATAACGACATATGGTGTCCTTCTCAAGGTTGAATAACGACATACATAGGGAGACGGCAGCGAGACGTCTGTGGTGGCTCTATTTGTTTTCAGGCCTATCACGGTCACGAGTGTCGAAGAAAAAGAAGCTATGGGTGCCTAGTGGCTGCAGGTGGCTCGTCGCCGTCACCACGATGAAAGCAAAGCATCACGCCGAGCATATATAAGCAACTTGCTAGCGATGTGGTTTACGTCTCCTAATAAGCAGCTAGCTAATTGTGTGGCTCGCCTTCTTCGCTAATGGCATACCGGTACTGTGTTCTCGAAGACGACACCCACGTACCTTTTCATAACCTTATTCAATTATTTTTTCAGCGAAAAATAAAAGAGAGAGAGAGAGAGAGGAGCTATGGTGGTACTACTGGTCGTCCTCGGTCCTCCACTGATATACGTATCTAGGTTTCATTGCTTCCTTAAACCGTAGCAGCCGTGGGAGAACGACATTACGACTAATTAGTAGCTAGAGTACTCTGACATGGGTGGCCTACACATTCAACAGCATGTTGGGCATGGGTGGCCCACAGTTGGATTGGTAGTGTCCATGTATATGTCACGGTGGCGAATCCAGGATTTTAAACATAGAGTACCGACCTCTATGATGCAATTCACTAATGATATAATATGTTAGATCAAATGACGATAAAGTAGTCCGGTATATGGATTTAAAGATACAATCCATCAACATTCATACAAAGATATATGGGTCCCAAGATATATAGTTATTATTGCCAAGGTCTTGGTAAGCATACTAGTGGTGTCTTGGTGATTCAGAGTGGGAACAAAAATCTTTTGTGCTTTATTGAGTAGTCCACAAAAAAAAGCTAATCACTGTCCATGATCGTTCCAAAAAACATAAAATTAATTATTTATTCACTAATGTAGAAATGTTTTTCTTAAAAGATACTGATTATTAAACAAGATCAAGATTCAAAGTTCACAAAAATAACTATATATAATGATGGTTTGAAGTAGAGTCAATTGTACATATTTATCTGCTTTCATAACTTGTTCTATCATTTTTATCTTGTACTTCTGTTGCTATGTGTGCATTGGTTTTCAGGCATGGAGGATTTATTGCGAAGAGAGAGTGCTAGTATGCTACTGGTTGTTTTCCCTCTTGTTGGATGAGCATTTGAGCTTAAGATATATAGTATTTGGGTACAGCCGTACAGCTACACTACATCCGCACCCTGGTGGCAGCCATATTTTGTAAGACTCTGTATACATATATACATACGCCGTCTGCACATACTAATGGATCGTCACAAGATAGATGCTGAGACCTCATCTAATCTAAAAGCAATATACTAGTGTATATATTATAAAAGAAAAGGCAGTGGGAACTGGTAAAAGTAGTTTCAGGTGGGTGCATCTTCATTCGGATGCCATTCATGCATTTCTTGTTGCTTTCTTCTTGTAATCTACCCCCTGTCTTCATCTCAAGTAAAGTTGCCTCTCCATTATTGTTATTCTATATTAGTCTCCATCAAGTAATCTACCTCCTCCTGCATTACTGTGTGGATGATGCGAAGGGTGTCGTCGTATGAAGCAAGATCCAGCATCCAGCAGCTACCTGCTAAGTGGAGGTAACACTAACGTACACTAATAATCTAGTACCAATGGTCGTTGTTCTCTTGCATTATTACACATTATCGTCTTTCTAAAAACTAGTAATCTCCCACACTCCTGTAGTAAATTCTAACAAGGAGCTTTTTTTGTACTAATAATCTGGTACCAATGATATGTAATTTTTTGGCGTATTGGAGAAAGGAAGTCTTCTTTATATTATATATATTTAGAGGTTTTGGGTTCTGCCTCAGTCCTGGCACTGAGCAAAAACGACAAATCAAGTTATGTTACAGGATTCAGATATGGGCTACACCTGTCCAGGATGTATAACAAGAAAAACGACCACACAACTACACCGTACCCATCACTTAGCAAAGCAACAGTCAGAGATTTTTTTCTTTCTTTTTTTTCATCTAGGTATAAGGAGGCAAGTCAATATAGTTGGGAAACGACGCATGTATGGGCGCTTTGAAATTCAGACCGGTCAAATTTCTCTGAAATTCATATGAGAAGTTGTCCTTGAAGGATAGTCGAATTCAATCAGACAGGCCAGAAAAAATGCTTCAGGTGAAGCAAGGAACCAAGCACCAATTCAGCATCATCCCGTCACCGATGCATCATCCATGTCCTCTCACATCTATCAGCTCTGGTATCTCATTCTCAGATCTCAGGCATCATGCATGAGCATGACAAGGCCAGCAACAGAAGCAGGAAACATCACTTCTGCAGGCCCATAGAGCATCATGGGTCCGCCTGGCCTGGTGAAAATGCTTATGGGCTCGTAATAATTCCTCCTGATGATGAATATTTCTTAGGAATTACTTGCAAGGGAACAGAGGTGATCGGAGTGTTTTAAGTCCTCCTGGGCCTCAAGCCCATCTATCTAGATCAGCCCAGATAGGGAGGCATCTTTTCAGGGCCTAGCTCATCATGCCTTCGTCAGGAGCATATATGGCCAACGGGCCGGCACGGCCTCACCCGGCACGGGCCCGTGCCAGGCACGGCCTGCAGGGGTTCGGGGCGGGCACGGCACGCCGTGCCTCTACGGGCCTCGTGCGGCCTTCGGCCCAAGCACGGCACTACGGGCCTTAATTGCGGTGCGTGCCGGCAGAGCAGAGCACGACCAGCCCAAGGCCCACGGCAGAGAGAGGGGAAGGGAAGGGAGCCACCGCCCGGTGCGCTCGAAAGCCGCTGCGGCGCTTCGCGCGCCGCTGCCGCGCTCGACGCCGGTGCGCGCGCGCGCGGCCGCGAGGTGCGTGGAGGAGGCGGGGCCGCCAGGCCGCCGTGGGCGGCGTGGAGGGAAGAAGGCCGGCCGCCCAGGCTGCCGTGGGCGGCGTGGGAGGCAAAGGCCGCACGGAGGGGCTCGACCGGTCGACCCTCTCTTTGGGCGGGCCGCGCGAAGGAAGGAAGAAGGGGAGGCCGGGAGGATGCTGTGGAGCGTCCGACTCTTGCGTCGGGCGAGCGCCGATGGCCGACGCGAGGGAAGGAGGGAGATGGTGAGGACTGAGGAGCGTGGAGTGCGGCAGGCGCCGGTTGCGGCGTGGGCAATGACCTGCGCGGGGTGAAGGCCTGAAGGGAGTTAGGGTTCGAGGGGTGTGGCTGTGTGGGGCTCTTAGCGGGCGGGCCGTGCCGTGCCGCCCACGGCCCTTAGCGGCGGCCCAGGCACGGCCTGGTGGTGCGTGCCGTGCGGCACGGGCCCGTGGGGTCTCGGGCCGTGCCGGGCTCGTGCGGGCCAAAAGTACGGGCCGCGTGCCGGGCCACCGGGCCGCGTGCTTCATGGCCAAGATTGGTCAGGAGCACTCACCGGCCTCAAAAGGCCCATGGCCATACCTAACAACATCACACAAAAGTGCAGCACTAACAGTAACAAATTATACGATCCAGTTGTACTGTAGCTGATTAATAATGTTAATTTTACCGTCACCGATGCCCCCAAAGTTACACCAGTAAATCACGTGTGGATTTACCACACAGCAGCAAGGAATGGAGGTGACGATGCAGCAGATACTACTACTCCAATGCAATGGAGTAGCTGGCTGCTGCTTCTTCGTTTCTTGCCCTTGCTATTCCTTTATTCCACTGCGTGGAGATGGAACCGAGATCGAGCAGAGTAGCTAGGCATCAGGCAACGCGAGAGGGGAAGGAGGAGAGGGAAAGCAGAAGATCCTGCGGCTGTGTGCAGGCCGCCAAGTGCTGTTTTGTTCGTCTCCTAACCTCGCTGCTGCTTTCACTTCACTGATCAGCAATCACCGATGGTATCCGCTAGAGTAGTATGCTTGGGTGGACATTGGCCATTGGCCGGCCTGTCTGTCTGCCTGACGGTGTGGTGCCATCGTCAGGTCTGTGATCTGTGAGCTGGGAAAGCAAAGCAAAGGAAAAGCTGCACTCTGCTCTGCATTTCTCTCTGGATTTGCAGGCTGCCTTTTGCTTCCTGACTTGCTGTTGCAGCAGTACTGCTACACAGACAATCAATTCATCAGGAGAAAGAGGTGGTCAGGCCAGTCCAGGTACGGCAGGTAGGCCAATTTGCGTGGATTATTGCTTGCATTGATAACCTGAAACAAAAGGGTTAAGTGCTAAACTGAACTAAAGTAATGGACAAAGATACATGGGCACGTATGCGAATTTCAGTCTAAATTCGCCAACCATCAATAAATTGGGTTGGAACTGAACTAAAACTGGTTCATTTTTAGTCGTCCTAACACAGAGACATACAGAGATGAGAGATGAAGTGAGGATGGATGGGGGCACGCCCAGTCCGCCCGTCGTGTTGAGAGATGAAGGTGAAGAGAAGGCGGGCCCCCCTTTTGCTTTGCTCTCTTCGCTTGTCGCCTTTACGTGTTGTCTGTATGCAAAGATTGTAGTAGTAGTACTCGAATGGAAGGAGAAGACATGCATGCATGTCGACCTTTTTATGCGCATCCATCAGGATCAGCCGCTGTCTAGCTTGTCCACACTCGAGAGGAGAAAGATCCTTCGCCATGCATCCACAGCATGCGATGCGAAGCCGCGAAGCCCATGCAGCACTTCTCTAGACCATTTGTTTCGTTTTCATTCATGTCGAGCAGCCAGTGACCACTAGAGACGACAACGTCGAGATGGCTGCCCGCGTTCACTAGCTGCCACTGCCAATTCCGTTGCCTGCCCAACTCCAATGGCCACCAACAACGGCTGCTGCAGCACCGCCGCCAGGCGTCTCTCGGACCTGCTGCGGGAGCAGCAGGAGCCCTTCCTCCTCCTCCACCTGCTCCTCCAAGACCACGACGACGACAGCGGCCTCACGCCCGCCGCGTCAGCGACGAGGCGGAGGAGGAGCCTGCTGCACGGGCACGGGAGCACGGCGGCCACCGTCTCCAAGCTGGCTCTGCGCTGGGCGGACGATCTCCTCGCCGGCTGCTGCTTCTCCTTCCCGTGCGCCACCGCAACGCGCCAGAGGTTAAGGTTCCGCCGCCTGCCGCGCGCCGACAACGGACGCGGAGACGTCGTCGTCGCTCCCGCCGCCGACCACGACGACGGCGGTGCCGTCGACTGCGGGAGGCAGCAACAGCAGCAGCAGCTCAGCCCCGTGTCCGTCCTGGACCTGCACTCCGACGGCGAATCATCGCCCCACCGTAAGCAAGCTGCACTCCTAATTAAGTCCTGAGGTTTCGTCTCTGCGTACGACTACGACCAATGCTGCATTTTCTTGCCGCCATCTCCGGCCTTTATTCTTCTCCTCCGTTACAGCCACAGCCACCTACCCACTCTGTTTCTTCCTCGACGAAAATGCAGGGGATGAGCCATCGCACAGCGACGACGACGACGATGGCAAGCCGTCGAACTCAGCAGGGACAGGGACAATGACCTCTCCGCCGCCGTCGCCGCCATCCACCAGCCACGACCACGACCTCCCCGGCAAGTCTCCCGCAATGGAGCCTGTGGAGAGGTTTCAGAGGAACAACATCATCGAGTTCGCGTCTGCCTGGGAATGGAAGAGCGTCACGGCGGACATCTCCCGGATCCCGAGCATGGTGGTGGAGCTCGACTTCTCAGCGTCGCCGCAGGACGATTGGCGCCGCCTCCTCGGCGGCGGCGGCGGGGAAGAGGAGGCCCGGCAGGTGGCGCGGAGCATCGAGGCCATGATCTTCGAGGAGGTCAGGTGGGAGGCCGTCCGTGACATGCTCTCTCTTTGCGACAACAGTACAACACTGACAGTTCTTGGGTTTGCTAGTATCTTTCAGAGTTCGGTTAGTGTTTTGTAGAAAAGAAAATGCAATTAGTCATCTCACCACTGACATTTGGGGGCCACCTGCCTTTGGGGCATATTTTGGTCAAGTGGAATCATTCAACATTTGGACTGCCACTTTTTTCTCCACCTGCTGTATAATATTGTTGTTTGTTTATTTTGTTGTGCTAAAGTAGTGGTGGTGGTGCTGCTGCAGAAAGTGAAATAACAGAACTCTTTTTGTTTCATGTTCTGTATCGTTTCTTTTCCAACAAAAAAAAAAAAGTGAGTTGTAGCATACTACATGCTCTAGTCCTGAATCCTTGGAGTTTTTCCACACTTTGCTGCTGTTGTTACTTGAGTCTTAACCCTGAACTTTGGTAAGGTGAATGTAACTGGCGCTAGTGTGTTAAAACAGTTTGTTTTCTAAGCAACGATGTCCTATATTTTTTATCATTTTTTTGCCAAAGGGATCCAAACACGTGAGCAAAAGTTAAACAAATAGGTAAAAGATTTGCTCTTTCCATTTGCTCCTCAAGACGCTTAAGACTGCGCAAAACAGCCTCGGAATAGGTGCCAAACGTGCACGCCCACTGCATGCGCATGCCTTATTAATTAGGATTAAATTGGTCATTGTAGGTCCACATGCTATAATTTTGCCGATCCATCCAAATGCAAAATTAGGACAAAAGTTTAGGGACAAATTTTTAAACCAAAAGTTTTGCCCAAGGCAAATAGAAACAAACACGGGTGTGTTAAAGTCAAACATATAGTAGTAGCAAAAAGGTATATAGCAAATCGAGTTGGAACAGTGATATTATATTTTGAACATTGATGACCCTATCAAAACCATCACCCTACTATACCACTTTAACTGCCTTGCTGCTCTCACCTCAGTTCAGCCTCCTCTTCATTCACGCGTTGGATGGAATCTCAGGAGAGAAAGGATGAAATTGTCAGAGAAAGAAAGTTTTCCTACTGGCCAATGGCAGATCTAGCATAAAAGTTTACGGGGGCTAAAGAACACAGGAACGAACTCTTCTTTCACTTCCTATCATCATCTTAAACCTCCAACCCTTTCTAACCTTGCTCCCATGGCTAAAAATTTGAGGAGCTAAGGGGCTCCATGGAGGTGGCTGAGGTAGGGGGCTCGAGCCCCCCTAGCCCCCTTTAGATCCGCCCCTGATGGTAGGCACCTTCCACTGCAGACATTGTGGTAATTCTCTATCTTAGCTATCTCTAATACTCGTCTGTGTTCTAATTGGTTCTATTCACTATTTCCCACATCTAATTGGTTATTCCTTTTATCAAATTTGGCGCTTGTGCTTGCGCCTACCATTGTTGCCCTTGCAAGTGCCCCTGCTCCTCCACCCTCGACGCGGTCCTCGCCACCGCCGTCCACCACTCCTCCTGTTGCGATGCTGGTCACTCGTTCCTCAGTGTCACCTGCTTCGGCTCCGGCTTCGCAGGGAGAGCCCAGGCCGGCCCGAACCTCCTCCGCAGATGTTCGTGGCTGATGCCGCAGATGTGGCTGTGGAGCACATGTCGGATGTGGACCTAGTGCCGCTCTCGAATTGTGCAGCCTGCAAGCTGGGGTCTCATCAACAATGTGTCCCTCCGCGCCGACAGCAACTTCCTTCTCTATTGCGTGATCCATCCCCTGCTGTGATGCACTGATCGCTGCGGTAGTCGTAGGTGGGATCAGCTGCTTGTGCCAGACTGCTGCTGATCCGAGATGCAACATGCCTTCCTCAACAAAATAGATTTGCTCTGCTTGTACAGGGACTGTGGTGGTAGACAGTGGCGGATCCAGCATAAAAGTTTAGGGGGTTGAAGAACACAAGAACGAACACTTCTTTCACTTCCGGCCATCGTCTTTAACCTCCAACCCTTTCTAACCATGCTCCCATAGCTAAAAATTCGAGGGGCTAAGGGGGCTCTATGGACGCGACCAAGGTGGGGGGCTGGTGCCCCCCTTTAGATCCACCCCTGCTACTGGCAGACAATCAGCTTTTCTGATTGCCCGACTAAAATGATGAAACTTTCTGATGATGCACTGATAGTCTTTTTTAATCTTGGGGCAATGGCATACTAATCATCATTCATCAGTTGACTTGATCGTTGTAGCACATCGCGAATTGATCTGGTGATCTTTGGAGTATCTACATCAGCACGTCAGTCCACAACTGCCATTTTTTTTTTCCATCCCATCTCAGCATGCTTGCTTGAAAATGGAGAGGAAGTGGTCCAGTAAATTCATCTAGAGCTACTGGTCGATATCTATACAATTAGAAGCAGCTAGAGCGGATGAACAGAAGCCAGTGCCGTGCCAATCAGACCATGTCATGGAAGAAGCAATTAGTTGGGTTCAGATAAAGGTAAGATATGCATGCTGACATATTAGCGCCCAATGAGCCTTATATTTTTTGTCAGAGAAGCCGAAAAGTGTAGAGAAATAAGCCAGAGGAGATGATCATCTGACAATAGTGAATACGTAGAGAAGCAAAAAATCAGTGACTCTCCTCTATAATGAAGCTTGACCTGAAACTTATGGTAACAACAACAATAATGAAGCAAATAAACAGTCCATCAGTCATGGGCTGCTCTCCATACCAATCAGGTATCGGGCCACTTTGCCACGGAACATTTGGAGCAAAGCAGTGCCCAACTCCAAGAATGGAAATGGATCACAATGAGCGGTGGCACTGCAAGTGCGCAGTCGTTGTCCACGACTGTAGTATGATGCCAGATTTTTAACCGATCGTCCTACTCTAACGATGTCCTGTTCTTCCCAATGCAACAAGGTTTCCAAAACTGGTACAACTAATCCTAAACCTGAAACCTTAATCAATCTTGACAAGGAAACTGAATCTCAAATCCCTCTACTACCTTAAACCTTAATTGACTCCTCATCAGACGCCTGTCTGTCTGTCTGCCTGAGCTAGCAAGTGAGCTTCCCCTCACGCTCTTCTCACTGACGTGTGCAGTTCGTTTGGAGTACGGGGTGTCGGTTCAGTTGGAGTGGCTTGCAATCCAAAAATCTGTGCCTGCCTGCCTTATGTGTCATTCTCTCACTCTTCATGCCATTGGACTCATCGGTCAGATAAAAGGAATGTTAAACTGTCACAACATGCATGCATACTATATTTTGTCCTGGACTCAAGTCATCATGCATGCCCCTTGTCAATGTCAGGTCCATTTGAATCCAAGAGCGAGCCATGGCTGCTTGCAACTTGAGGTACCCGCACACCAAGATCACTAAGATCACCTCTCAGTGACAGTAAGCATGAATGAGAGACACCAAAGTTAATTATCTGTACTCTGGCACCTAACTGAAGAAGCTACAGGTCAGAAGACAAATTGCAAGCTGAGTCTGGAGAAACAGGGAACGCTGTCACTAACACAACTATCAATTCAGAGTTGTAAAGCGCTCCCCAACACCTGAAACAACAAGCTAGCATGGCACCACATCTGCCTGATCATTTCACCTTCTTCTACCAGGCATCAGCATTCCAGGGTTGCCAGATAAAGAAATAATTTGGAGGACGAATGTGCATGTATTTGGGAAAATGATCAGAACACAACAAACATCGATCAACGGTTTAAAGTCTCGGTCAATTTCAGTCTTTATCAAGTTGGCATTCAGTCAGAGGGCACACGGATGCGTTCGCTGTCAGAAGGTAACCCATCTATCTATTGTGATGATGATAAAAAAAGGAGACTTTAACAGAGATTGATGCGATGCGACTCACATAATCCTGCTCCTGCCTGATGATCACACTAAAACGAAGATGATGAGACTGGAAACATGTATCTTTTTCATTCATTCACAAGTGATTCTTAATTCCATCACCACGCATAACCCTCCCTAATTAACCCAAGCCTGATACTGAAAGAAAAAAAAAAAAAAAGAGCTAGAACTGAACATGAGAAGGCTAGATCAAGAAGCAGAGAAGACGACGAACTGGCCGTCCGTCGCCGATGGCCGGTGGATCATCAGGCATCTCTAGGGTCCAGCTCCGGCCGTTTGGCCACCTTGACCATGCTGCGCTCGACGACGCCGGCGGAGCTCTTGCAGGAGAGCCCGAGGCGAGCCCACGTGAACCGGCTCCGGCCCTGCTTATTGGTCTCCCCCGGCGTCGTTCCACCGGCGTCCCTGCCGCTGCCTCTGCTGCTCTTGGTGCACGCCAGGTACGCGGCCAGGAACGGGTCGTCCTCCGGCCGGACGGCGCGGGCGCCGGCCCTCGACGACAGGCTCCTCGCCGTAGCCCGGCCAGGCGGCGGCGGCACCGAGAGCCGGCGCGCGGCGGCGGCGGTGCCGCTGCTGCCGCCTTCGTCGTCGTCGGGCTCCTCAGCGGCAGCAGCATGTCGTCCACGTAGTTGTCTTCCGCGGCGACCGGCTTGGTGGTGGTGACTGCGACTGGCTCCCACGAGAAGACCACGGCGGCGGCCGGCGGCTTCAGCACGGCCGCTAATTCCTCCTGCTGCCCCATCGATGGTTGCTCCGGCCGCCTCGTTGGCACGCAAAGACGGTGACTGACTGGTACACCGATCGACCTGCCGTCCGTCGTGTTTGTATATATGGATATGATGGATGGATTGTCTGTGTGTGTGTGTTCTTGGTGTGAGAAGACGAAGACGAAGATGGAGGGAGGAGAGGAAAAGACGGTGGTTGGAGCTCAAGGGAGAGGAGAGGAGGTTATCAGCGGAGCACTGGCATTTAGAGCTACAACTAGTACGTGATGGTGGTGGTGGTGGTCATGCAAAGCAAGCGTCGAATGGATGGCTTCCCTTCCCTTCCCTTGGCTTCTCTAGTCTTCTCTTCTCTCTGCACGACAAACGTGTGACCGGATGGTGGTGGTGTTTATGCTCGAGCGGTTACGGGTTAGGACTCAATTAGCTCTCCTCTCAAAAAATGTCTCATGTCTCTGTTCTCTATATAGTCTTCTTTAGGACTTGTCGCATGGAAAGGCTAGTGGTCATCTGCAGGGTTCAAAATTTTGGCCGAAAGAAAGATCTGAATTTTTTAACGACACTAATATATGTGCTTTATTGTTGATGTAATCCCTCGTTACCCAAAAAAAAAAAAAAAAACTCGATGTTCTAGGATTCTTAGAGGAGGAGAGAAATGGCTCAGGTTGAGATTCCCTTAAAAGGAGGGATGCCACCGTTAATTTTTCCAATTAAAGGGCGTTGGATGGAGGCATCAGAGAAAGTGTATGTAATGCCCAGAACATTAAAGTTTCTTGGGACATATTTTGAATCCAACATCAAGTTTTTTAATGGAGGGAGTGTAGTAACGCTGGACTCATATTTTCTACTGTGTTTATGTTACATATTTTTCTACTCAATAGATCTGTAGTCATAAAACATGCTAATAATTAGTTACATATACTTTTTTAGAAAATTAAACTTTGTTTAAATCTCTAAAAAATAGAGAAATTTTGGTTGAACTCTGATAATTTTGAGAATGTCCAAAAAAATTACAATACTCAAGTTGAAAACTTTGGTCATCTGTCTCATGGACATGCATGGGTTCTACTGATGCGATTCTGCTAATTATGCTATGGAAATGCACACACATAATGTAATAATAGTATATGAGGAACTAGTAGATAGAGAAGTATGTATATACAAGAGTACAAGAGGACAAGGAATAATGGTTGGGATTAAGTGCAAGGAATTGCAGGTTTGTTAGGGTGGATAGGCTTTCTCTCAACAGTGAGGCTTGACCATTCTCTCTTCCTCTTCTTAATCTCCATTTGTACGTATCTTCTTGATAAATTACTATATATTTTGGCTCTGGGTTTGCAACAAACATATGCAAATTGTGGAGCAGAGTATACTGGCGGCCGCAGCCCGCAGGACTTGATTAGCATATTTGAAAAAGAATTAACTGTATGATAATAGAACAAACATATCTGATCATCATCCACACATGCATCATCAGTCCTAGGAGAATATAAACTAGTTCCCAAAACGTTCACAATGTCGTATTCAATGTTGTGCTTGATAGGGGCAAATGGAAGGTTGTGTTGTATACATGGAATTGCCCTTCGGCCCCTGTGTGACTGCAGCGAAGTAACAAGGCAAGAGTCAAAGCACAAACCGTGACTTTCTTTCTACACATGAGAAATGGACAAATACAGATTTGACAGCGAAATGTTGAGTGAGATACACAGATGAGAATGTTCAGAAAACCGTAATTCCCTTGCCGAACATGCATGACAAACCTAGGAAACAGATCGTCTAGAACACCAACTAGTTACGTACCAGTTACTGTCTTGTGGATTTCAGAATCCAGTATTGTTCGCAGCACATTTATATACTACTACAATCTGAACGAGAAAACTGAAGGTATGGCGTGCTGACATGATATCTGGGTTGGATTTTTACATTTCTTCATGTTATATAATATAGTATGGTGTAAGTTTCTAGATGCTCTTGATGAAACGGAATAATCCTTCTATAATACCATTTTACCGAAATGGATTTACACGTACTGTTCAGGTTTTGTTTCTATAGGAAGAGACACAAAATAATCATTCATGCAGCTGCCCCATCCCGAGACAGTAGCTATCAGGGAGTTAGGAAATCCTTCTCATGTACTGTGATAGGACATTAACAAATGCCAAACCAGCTACGTTGACCGCTAGCTGCTAGTGGCGTCGATAAGGATTGTATTGTATCACCAAATGGACAGACACATACAAAACTGCCATACTACCTGCTAGCTGCTTATACAAATTGAATACTTGCAGCACCTGCAATTCTTCACCAATTATATACTTATTTATATTTAGCATATTAAGCATATGCATGTAGCTAGTGGAAGAAACACAGCATTGTTGTCGTGGACAAATTCATCAGCCGCCATAAATTTGAATGCTATAGGCGGCCTCAATAATTTGACCGTGATGTATTGGAATATCTTCTGATTAGCTCCATTTTGTTAGTCAGAAACTAGTCGTACGTACATGGCTGGTGATGTGATAAAATGACCTTCTGTCTACTGTATTGTGAATTGTAGTCTCTGATGAGATGAGCCATGTATCGTACAATAATATACATGTGGTATTTGAGGGAGTTTGGAACGTTGACTGGACTTGTTCAGCCATTCAGCCAATAAGCGATGAAGCTTCCATAGTAGGTTCTGATTTGCACAGTCAGGTAATTTATCAGAAAATGATGACTGGAATTAATGATGCAAACGCCTGCTCTCCTTTTCATCATCTGTGATATGCGATGAGGAGAGCTAGCTGCAGAGATAACTTAATAATTCAGTAATTTGAATTGGATATATACTACTAGAATTTATGTATGTATGCTGTGTTTGTGAAAAGAACAAAAGAAGAGAAAAAGATAGCATTCTGAAGCAATGGAGCTGGAGCATATGCATATGCATGCAGATGACGAAACAGTGCCGGTCCAACACAGCAGGTCCATTTTTGTTGTGCCACCGATTTCTTTTGAGGAAAACAAAGGAAAAGGGAATTGTTTTGTAGCTACCAGCTGCTGAACCATCCAACCGAGCAAAAGTGGAAGCATGATCGAGAAGAGACCGTTGTGCTGTTCTGGATGCATGTGAGCATAGCCAGTTTTTTGATGGACTCAGCAGGCACTCAAATCGTCCTGATTACATCACCAGCTGAACACTATCATTGCATAATCACTTGGCCGTACCTAAGGAATTTGTGGCCGTGGTGTAAAGCTGAAGCACAAGAGGCCCTAAAATTTGAAAATGCAGCAAAGCCAAAGCGTATTTCCCCACATAATTAATGACAAAAACAGTACACAAAAATGATGAACTTTTGCCTCATATCTAATTTTTAGAAGACATGCAGAGGAATTGCAGTTCCAATGAAATAAACAATAGACTCATTCCTGGTCATGAATCTTGCCAAACTGGGCCTTAGGTCCAAGTGCAAGTGTCCATTAATTGGGCTTATGCTGGCCTTGATACTGGGCTGAGCTGTCCAACATGCAACATGAATCTTTGCCTCGTTGGGCTGAGTTGTCGAGCAAAACTATTAGGGGGCTGGGCTGTCCTACATGGAGCCCAGTTTTGACTCCAAACCCACTTTAGAGAAAATCTCAGCCCAAGGATGATTTAAAATAAGGTTTTCATCGGATGATTGCAGCATGTAAACCAAAAAAAAATTAGAATTTGATCTAAAAAAAAAATAAATTCTAAATCACTTGTACATTTTAGGTGCCCAATCCTTTTTTATTATTCAGGCAATAGATAATTTCATCACTGTTTGACTATAGAGAAAAAATATATATATGAATTGTATTTGCCCTTTTAACTGTACTAGTTGGTTGTATCTGAAATCAAATATATGGCCTCGCCTGTTTATTATGAGAAATTTAGATATTTACTCCTCAACATGAGTGCCTCTCTACAATCTACATTTGACATCCAATTGCCGTTCTACTCGAGGCATATTGCTCCATAGCAACTCTACATTAATAAGCAACCACGATTATCATGATACATATCCCTAATAACGCATGCAATGATTATATACTACCATACCATACCATACCATACTGGAGTCAGGGAAATCTAGAACTCGTATTATAGATGTTTGCACATTTCAGACTGTGGGGCCCGCCTGGAGTGTAGGATCTCGCCGGCCGCCACGGAAGATCGCCGGAGCTCCCAATGCAAGAAGATGAAGCAGCAAGCAACACGCAGACGCAGAGAGCATGAACTGAAGAGCCCAAGAGAAAGGCGCCAACACCAACCGCATATCCCTCCTGCATATTCCCCGCACAAATCCTCACGACGGACATCCCAAACACTAAAACCAACGGTTTAGTGAAATATATGAATGAATTATCTAATTACCTATATAATAATCTTCATTATTAATCCGTTTGTTAATCCTGGCGTGTGAGCACTTATATAAGACGCCCTCCGATCCATTCCGCTGCTTGCAAAGTTGCGTCGATCGTGTGGTGTGGTCTCCCAAGGCAGCACGCGCACACGCACACCGCCTCATGGCGGCCACCGGCGACGGCGAGGACGACGCCGGCAAGCAGCAGGAGGACGGCGAACAAGCAGCCTCTCATCAGCCGGTGGTGCTGATCACGGGGTGCGGCAAGGGCGGGATCGGGTACGAGTACTGCCAGGCCTTCGCGTCCCTGGGCTGCCGCGTGGTGGCCACCGACGTGCCGGACCGAGTCCCCATCCTGGCCGCCGCCATCGCGGCGGACAGCAGCGGCAGCAAAACCATGGAGGCGCTCCCTCTCGACGTGACCTCGGACGAAAGCGTCACGGCGGCCGTCGACGCCGTGCTGGCGCGGCACGGCCGCATCGACGTCCTCCTCAACAACGCCGGGGTCGGGTGCACGGGCCCGCTGGTGGAGCTGTCCCCCGCCGCCGTCACCCGCGCGCTGGACATCAACTTCCTCGGCCAGGTCCGCACCGTGCGCGCCGTGGCGCCGCACATGGCGGCGCGCGGCGCCGGGCGCGTCGTCAACGTGGGCAGCGTGGTGGGCACCGCCGCCACGCCCTGGGCCGCGCCCTACTGCGCGTCCAAGGCCGCCGTGCACGCCGCCACCGACGCGCTCCGCCTCGAGCTCCGCCCCTTCGGCGTGCACGTCGTCAAGGTGGTCGCGGGCGCCGTGAAATCCGGCCTCGGCCGCGCCAACGCCGAGCAGCTCGCGGGGCACCGGGAGTGGGCGATGTACCGGGACTTCGCGGCGGCGATCGAGGAGCGCGGCCGGGCGTCGCAGACGAGGAGGTCGACGGACGCCGGCGTGCTCGCCAGGCACGTCGCGCGGCGGGTGATGAGCGCGCGGCCGCCCAGGGAGATCGTCTACGGCCACATGACGCTGCTGTTCGCCGCGCTCGCCGCGTCGCCGGCGTGGGCGCGCGACGCCTTCTTCGCGTGGCGCTTCGGGCTCAACAAGAAGATGCCACGCTAGCTGCTAGTTGTTTGTTTGTTGCATTGGCCGACTCAAGCTTGCATTGTCCACTCCTCTGAATGAATAACTGACGAGTCACCCACCCTGCATCTTTATTTTTTCTTTTTATATTTTGTTTTTGTTTTTCGTTTCAAAAAGTTACCATGCGAGGCGTTTTGGCTCAACAATTTTCGAATGTGAGGCGTTTGGGTTCAACAATTTCGAATGTGCAGGTGATGGACTGATGTCTACCTTACTTTTGAGAATTCGATGCATCCTATGTTGAAAATGACTCCTCGAAAGTGACAAAAGAATGTTGTATCTTGGTAATAGAACAGAGTTTGCGAGTGCGAGCAGGCAAGCAGAGAAGTGGCGTACAGAGATAGTACTAGAAAAGAGAGAAAATGGCTCTGAAATCAAATGTCTCATGTTTCATGACATATTTGTACAAAGCCAATGTACAAATGGCAAAAGAGCGACGTGCGACATTCCGAGTTCTAAGTATCCAATTTTCGCAGTAGGAGAAAATGGAGAAATTTGGTTGGTGCAGCCCATGATCATACGTACACGAAGAAACAAATGGATCTATATGAATTACCAAACTATATTTGGATATTTAGTTAACCTGTTTGTCTCAAAATCATCTAGAGCTGTCGTCAAAACTAGCGACCGATGCAGTTTCGTTTCGTCAGGCAAGAATGAATAGAATGCTTTCGACCGGTTATTGAATCGACGAATCGAATCGGCCGGCTATCAGTTCTATCAGTTCATGATGAAGAAGAAGCAAGGAATGGTCGTCGCTGTCTATTTTTGTCATGGTCGGTGCCTGTACGTAGTCCCATCATCCCATGCGCATGCATGCTTTTCTCTGCATCCAATTGAATGATGCCAAGTACACTCAAGTAGGAAGGAGATTGTCGCAAAAAAAAAAAAAAGTAGGAAGGAGATAATCGCTGCCCGTAATTACGTTTCAATTAGTACTGCCATTTTTTAAAAAAATTTATTAGTATTTTGTCTTTGCTTTGCTTGCTTTTTCCGGGAGGGACGACGGCGCGGTTTGGGCCACCCACAGTGCGCACAGTTTGTGGGCCGGCTGTATATATATTCCATTTCCGCTTGCGCACGAGGAACGAGAGCCCAAAGCCCATAGCGGCCTTCCTCGCCTGGCCCGGCCTGCGATTCATCAATGCGCCTGTGCAGGCTTAGGCAAAAATAAAGGAATAAAGGAAAAATAATAAAGAGACTAATAATCTTCTCCTATGAGGGTGTCTTCAATTTGGGACCTTGATTTTTTTTCCTTTTCCATTCATTCCCTAGCGACCTGGATGTTGTTTTCCGGTCCTAAAGTTAGGTTATTGAGGTGGGACGTGAACTGTATAATCTTGGTGCAGCCCATGATCATACTATACAAGAAGAAACGAATGGATCCAAGCATCGCCACACTATTTGATTAACTAACTAATTAACCTATTTGTGAACGGGTGTTCAAAGTCATCTATCTAGAGAGTAAAGTCTATCATGCGTCGTCATGCGGAGCATGGCCCATTTAATGTGGGCCAGCCCACCTCTCTCTCCCTTTACCACACAACCACGCCCATGTCGGATGCAGCCCATGCCGGACTACGTCCGGCTCTTCTTTCTTAACTCCCGGCGATCGACAACTAGGGTTCCAGTAGCCCGCACTCACTCTTCTTCCCCAATTTAGGCGGGCCAGCGGCGGGGTCCTAGAGGTGGTAGAGGCAGTCAAGCTTGGTTACGTCGGGGGCATCTCGTGGCAGTTCTCGTTGTGGAGCATGGCTAGAGCGTCGACGACGGGAGCGGAGGGAGGCGGAAGAAGGCGGCTACTGTGGGTGCGTTTGAGTTTTGTCGGAACTTCGCGGGGTGGTAATGAAGGAGGACGGGGTTAAGAAGCGGTGATGGGATGTCCACGGCGAGTGGTTGGTGGTTTGGGCGAGGCAGCCGTGGCCAGGAGAGGAGGGAGGGGTGGTGGAGGCAACCACGACAGAGGAGATGCCTCGACGCGTGACCAGTCGTTAACCCCTGACCCGTCTTGAGCAGTTGTCAAAACTAGCGACTGTTGCAGTTTCATTTCATTCGTCAGGCAGGCAAGAATAGAATGGTTTCGGTTACTGATCGACGAGTCGAATAGGTCTTGACATATACACGCGTCGATAACTGGAGTAGGTTAATCAGCTACACTGTACACCGATAGTATTATTCAGCATATGATTTGTGAAGAAACGAGTGGATGGATGTATGGATAGCATTTCTTTTTTGAATTGCATGCATATGGATATAGCAATTGATGAAGCAAGGAATGGTCGCTGTCTAGTTTCGTCACGGTCGGTGCCGGTATTCCCATGCCTTTGGTTATTTTTTTCTGCATCCAATTGAATGGTGTCAAGTACTACTCAAGTACGTGCTAGTAGGAAGGGGATAATCGCTGCCCGTAATTACGTTTCCACTAGTACTACCTTTTTTATTTTTTTACTCTTTTTTTTTTCTGCTTTTTTCCCGGGCCGACGACGCCAGCAAAATCATCATCATCTCCACGTAAGTAAGTATGCTGAGGTGGTTGGTCCTGGTTGTGCCACGCTGCCGTCATCATTCTTCCTCATCCTAATCCTTGGCGCTTGGCTTGACCAAAACAACCCCGGAAAAAGGAAGCCGCTGGACGGTTGCCCACATGTCGGCAGGGCGGCGTGACCGTGGACGCTGCGCGTGGGGCCCATCCCCGCCAAACGGCGCCCACAACGTGCTGCTGCTGCAGCAGCAGGGCAACTAGCTAATTTCTCCATGGATAAATACATTTGACGCTAAAAACATTACATTTCTCTACGTAGTCAACAAATTCAAACTTAAAAATATGTATAAAAAGGTTTACTTAAGAGATATACTTCTTTTACTACACTTTTTTTTTACATCTCATTAAAATTGAGGATGGTTGACTTATCAAAATGTACTCATGTACATTTATCTCGCTACCAAGAAAAATACTATTTAATAGTTTAATTTAATGATGATTTTTCCTTTCTTTTTTTTGTTCTTAATTAAAAATGAACTATTTACAAGTAAATAATAATCCTATACTAGGAGAAAGTAGAAGAGAAAGCAAGAAGCAGGTTTCGAGGTTCGGCACAAAGTGACTACTAATTACTCTGATTATCAGAGAGAAACAGCCTGGGGTCAATCAATTAGTTAGCACCAGCAGCAAACTGGCTCATTTTGGTTTGATTACCATTACCCACTGCCATTACCTGTGTCTGTGTGGAGTAGTAGTGGTATGTGTTTAAACCCAATTTAATTAAATTTAATAAATCTACTTTTTTTGCTATATGTATATTAAATAAAACACTCTCAGTTGTAGTATCTGGAAACAAAAAAAAATCACAGAATATAATAAATTAGGAGGGTTCAAACAAACAAACCAACGAACCACAAAACAAGTGAGAATTAAGTCCCTTCGCTGTCTCGTCTTCTCTGGACTCTACCTGGCGGAACTCAAACCCAACGGAACCCAAGGCAAGGCAAGCAGCAGCAGAGAGAGGGATTTTCTCTTCTCTTCTCTTCTCCAGGTTGGTTTGGATTCCTGTTTCCCACCGCCCTCCCTTCCCCGTCCCGTCCGGCTCCGGCCTCCTCTTTCGATTTCGATTTGGGATTGGGACTCCCCTCTTCTGCTCTGCTGCTTCGTGCGTGCGTCCATCCATCCATCCATCTCCTCGCCATTGCCGCAGCACGCACTCCCGCTACGCTGCTCTCCTCCTTCTCGAGGTACAGTGACATTCTATTCCGTCCGAAGGCCTTCCCCGCTCTTCCTACTAATCTCGAGTATATATCAAATCATCAACCATGCTCTCTCATCTCAATGCTCTGCTCTTCTCTACTAGGGCTTCTCCTGGAAGGAATCGCCGCGCCGGTTCCCGCCCACCGGCCCTTCCGCGCCCAGGTAACTGCCGCCTTTTCCTTCTCCGTTTCATCGTTTAATTTCCTGCTGCTTTCTGCTATACCAGTCGACTCCGGCCGCCGCGACATTCGCTTGCCTCGCCGAATCCACCCACCATTCTTCCTGCCTGCTCTTTGAAATAGTTCGCTAGTGTTCCCCTTGGATTCATGCTGCTTCTCCCTAAAGCCTCTTCCCTTAGCCGCGCATTCGCTCGCCGCCCGCCCAAGCCCGCAACTTTCTGCTTGCCCCCAATCTGCTTCCTTCTTCTGCTCATCTATATCTACTACAGTACCTCAGTTCGGCGGGTTGGGCCGGCGGAGGTAGCCGATTGCTGTTTTTCCTTGCAAAAAAAAAAAAAAATTTTTTTTATCTATTTATTACGTATTCATTCATTCTCAACAAGCACTCGAATTTCTCCCTTTTTTTACACCACACAAAAAATAAGCAACATTTTGTTGCGTGAATTGGTGCCAGCAGCCCAGCAATGATTCTGCGTCGTGTGGTTGCCCAGTGTTGCTCATGCTCGCACGCAAGATTGTTCCACATATCAATCAATGGAACCCCCAGCCGAATCGAATCTACTACTTGAGTAAAGTAATGGCCCTGCCCTGCCCTGCCCTCATCGATTCTCCAGGCTTCACGTCTCCCTCTTTAATGCTACTGCCAATAATCCACCGACCAATTTTGAGTGTGCCACCGACCAACTCCCCTCAACTTCAACTTTTCAAATTGTAGTCGATGCAGTCCTTATGTTTTGCCAAATACTTTATTTGTTAGCATCATCAACCTTGTTTCTCTGCTAGTAGTGCCTAACAGTCCATTCTTCCTGCATGTGGACTAACTAATCATTAGGTGCCACACAACCAGGAGTTTAGGGGTGCAATACTGTTGTGCCGTTGCAAAGGTTGATCAGTTTAGCTTTGACCTGTAACCTGTTACCACTATTTATAGTCCTTCTGAATTCTGTAACTACACTGTCCAGTGTCCACCTGTGTTACCACTATGTATAGTATAGTCCTTCCAAATTCCTGCAACTGCAATTTGCTATGACGTTAAGTGTATAAACACACAGGCAGATACACAGTTAAGGAGTTCTGGGTTGCAACAAAACAACAAACATGTGTGCTGTTCATCTTACCCAAGTAACACCATGTTTGTAGGCATTGGTTTATCTGACAGTGACAGTATTCTAGTACTGACCTACGCAGCTCTTCTGGTGCCTTTTATATTTGTAAAAAAATAAACTAGATGCGCTAACACCAACCTTTTCCTGCAGCAACTGAACCGTGGCTACCGAGGATGATGCCTCGTTTCAGATGACATAGACTGTGTCACTGCACACCACGTTTGACACTCAGAGATGAAGATCAGCGCGCTTCTGACCTCAGCGGGCATCAACATTGGCCTCTGTGTCCTCTTCCTGTCGCTCTACTCTGTTCTCAGAAAGCAGCCGGCCAATGTCAGGGTCTATTTCGGCCGCAGGATCGCTGAGGAGCATGATCGGCTCCGAGGGGCTTTTATCTTGGAGAGATTTGTTCCATCCACTGGATGGATAGTCAAAGCCCTGCAGTGTACTGAGGAAGAGATCCTGGCTGCTGCTGGGCTGGATGCTGTTGTTTTCAATCGAATTCTAGTATTCAGGTATGGTGTGCAAAACTTACTCCCTTTTCTCCTCCTGTTTAACCTCAGCAACAAAACTGGAAGACTGATACATTTGTTTACATATTCAACAGCATACGCATCTTCTCCCTTGCCGCCCTTTTGTGTGTCTTCGGGATTCTTCCGCTCAATTATTTTGGACAGGATATACAACATGTTCGAATTCCTTCAGAATCACTAGATATATTTACAATTGGGAATGTAGAAGTGAAATCAAGATGGTAAGCCAACCAATGTCTTTTTTAAACTATTATCATTTGCTGCCATCAACTGCTGATATGTTGACATGCTGTGCTTTTTTATATTGTATATATGCCACGTTAATTGCTGACGCTTTAAAAATGTTATTTGCCTTTGGCGGTAATCCACCGTGCTTCTTCATTCCTTTAGAATTTGAGGAATGAGCATTGTACAATAGAACAAAGTGCATGCTTTGATATTCACTTTGTATTCTGGATTCCTTGCAGGCTCTGGGTCCATTGTGTAACCCTGTACATAATTTCTGGAGTAGCTTGCATTCTTCTATACATTGTAAGTTTGCTTCCCTTTTGAATTGCTGGAACGTATATCTCCTTGTATCCAGGATGTCTTTTATGATTCATTTTTCCCTAATTCAGGAGTACAAGCACATTGCCAGGTTGAGGCTCCTTCATCTTACAAGTGCAACACCAAAACCAAGCCATTTTACAGTTCTTGTTCGTGGAATACCAAAGGCACATAAAGAATCATGCAGTGATGTTGTTGACGATTTCTTCACAAAGTATCACTCATCTAGTTATCTCTTCCATCAAGTAGTTTACAAAGTTGGGAAAGTTCAGAAGATAATGGTACTTAACACTCAAAATGCCTTTCACTTTTCCTAATGAGAAGCTTTTACTAGTATAAACCTTCTGTTCTGTTGATTAGAGTTTCGCACCATTTTTTTGTTTTTGTTTTTTGGCATGAATCCATGGAAACGTCCCATTCCCCGAGTTCAATGTTTCTATTTCATTATGTAGTTTGGTTTTTTGGGCAAAAATTGTGCGTATTTTTTTCCACTTTATTTATGCTTTTGGTATAACTTTAATCTTTAACTCTGACAGAATGGTGCTAAGAAGGCATATAAGAAGTTCAAACATTTCACGGATGAAACAGTCGATCAGGGATGCAGAACAATTACCTACCGCTGTTGTCTGTGTGGAGCCTCTTCAAATTCTTTCAAGTTATTGAACACTGAATGTGAGCAGAGCAGGGGGAAAGCTGATAATAAATCCATCTTGAACTTAGACGCTGAGGTTAAGCTTGCATGCATTTGTTCTTTTGCTTAATATATCAGTTATTCGGAATAAATCAGTAATTATTATGTGGGATCGTATGCAGGAATGCACGGCTGCTTTTGTATTTTTTAAAACTCGGTATGCTGCACTTGTTGCATCAGAAATACTTCAAACATCTAACCCTATGAAGTGGGTTGCTAATCTAGCTCCAGAACCAGAAGACGTGTATTGGTCCAATCTTTGGCTACCCTATAAGCAGCTTTGGGCTCGTCGTATCGCTACACTCCTAGGCTCTATTGTTTTTATGTTCATATTTCTGATACCGGTGACATTTATACAAGGACTATCTCAGCTAGAGCAGTTGCAGCAGAGGCTTCCTTTCCTAAGAGGAATATTGAAGAAGTAAGTACAGGCTCCCCTAATTATAGTATCAAAATATCCTTGATATAGCTTGACATAAACTGTGATATCCTGTTGCTAGATGCTATTCATTTATCCATCTCCACACTCCACCTATTCACTGTTATGTATGTGCAGGAAATACTACATGACTCAGCTAGTAACTGGATACCTTCCCAGTGTCATACTGCAAATCTTTCTGTACACTGTTGCTCCAATTATGATGCTGTTTTCTACATTGGAGGGTCCTACATCACACAGTGAAAGGAAGAGAAGTGCTTGCTGTAAAGTGCTGTACTTCACAGTTTGGAACATATTCTTTGCTAATGTATTATCTGGTACTGTCATAAGTCAATTGAACGTGTTATCAAGCCCAAAGGACATACCTGTCCAGCTTGCTAAAGCTGTACCTGGACAGGTAAATCATATCTTTTTTTTTTTTTTTTTTTTTTTTGGGTTCATGCCATAGAAAGAACAAGACTTTGATTAAGATACATAAAATTTATTGCACGCGGAAAAATACTATATTCCTTCTCTATTTAATTTTCATTTAATTTGTTTTGCTTTTCTGTAAATCTAATTTTATTCCAGGCCACCTTCTTCATCACCTATGTCCTGACCTCAGGATGGGCTAGTTTGTCATCTGAAGTTATGCAGCTCTTTGGTCTGATATGGAACTTTATAAGGAAATATGTTCTGAGAATGAGAGAAGATACAGATTTCGTTCCCTCGTTTCCCTACCACACAGAAGTACCAAAAGTTCTGTTGTTTGGACTGTTGGGATTCACATTGTCTGTGCTGGCTCCTCTGATCTTACCTTTTCTGCTGGTGTACTTTTGCCTTGGTTATGTTGTCTACCGCAATCAGGTGAGAAGCTAGAGAATCTATTCTTGTTATTTTCCTCAACTTTATCTGTAGCATGCTAATATACTAGTTGTGTTCTTTTCAGCTGCTCAATGTGTATCGAACAAGGTACGACACAGGGGGTTTGTATTGGCCAATTGCATGCAACACAGTCATATTTTCTCTTGTGCTCACCCAGATCATCTGCCTTGGTGTATTTGGACTTAAAGAATCACCGGTAGCTGCAGGCTTCACCATACCTCTTATCATCCTTACTCTTTTATTTAACCAGTACTGTAGAAACAGACTTCTTCCATTATTCAAGACCTTTCCAGCTCAGGTAATATTAGTTCCTTAAATTATGTCATGTCAAGATCTACCTGCATTTTACTAGAGCATAGAAAATAATTGAGGACTAGAGTTTTCGTGACACTGAGTTCCTATCTTTTGACGTTGACTGCTTTAATGTGATTGTGTAGGATCTAATCGACATGGACAGAGAAGATGAACGGTCAGGAAGAATGGACGAAATTCACCACGGACTTCGTTCTGCTTATTGCCAGTTCCCTGACACTAAAGATGTACCCTTGGAAAAAATTGAAATTGTTGGTGGGGATGAGGAGCAAGATTCTAGCTCTGGTGAGTCCAGTGGCAAAGAAACCTGCGAGGATCCCAAGATGGACCTGTCTCACCCAACACTAAAGGGCCTCCCTGTTAACCGTCTCCGACATGCTGTGAGGTCGGTTACTTTCCTGATCAGATTGCAGAAAAGAGGTTTATCAGAACAGAAAATCGGATAGTTAGTTAGCTGCCAACCCTCTTTGCCTGTTGGCTATATAGATGTACAGAGACATACATGCATATACGATTGATCCCTGAGGAAAAAGAAAGGGCTAACATAGAAATTCTATATGAGAGCGTCATCATGAGTGTTGAGGTGCAATTTTGTTATTTTCAGTTGTCGCATGGATGAGTTAGTGGCTCTGCATGTTAGTTATTATCTGGCAGATTCAGCTACCCAATCCTTAGCCTTGCACATTGATGTAATGCTCATAGTTTTGTTGTAAGAGATAAATGTAGCCAAAGCGATCTAGATATATAATGTTCCTAGCCTGGCAACTTTAGCAGGTCTGTTAGCCTTCCAAGTTTCATGAACCAATCATATAGAGGTATTGATGATTATACTAATTGATCTTTCGAGCTGTCGTCTCTGACTAGCTGTAAGCATATTAGATTGTGACTTTTGTCGAAACCATGTTGTCAAGGAGCATGTGCCATCATCTTGTACTTAGTGGTGGAGGTTCTTAACAAGCTGGTATATGCATATCTGAAGCTGTTGGGAATCATATTCCTGTACCAAACTTCACAGCCAGCATCGACCTAGTCATCAAGATCTCCCAGGGGATCATCTTTTGTATTGTTCTTCACACAGATGCAGGGCTCACTGATTGCAATGAATCTATAAAGATACTTTGGTTTTGGTGAACCGGGATCGCACTATTCATCGCACTGTTCACCATACCGGGATCCCCTCACATGTTCCTGTTCATCTACAGTAACGAATCCCATCTACAGTGCCCAGGATCGCACTGTACACAACGGGGTAGCACTGTTCACAACCGGCAAAGCACAGTACCAGGAACGCACTGTTCTCCACCGGGATCGTACTGTTCATCCGTTACTGCTCCGCCTGACACGTTATTGTTCATACCTGCATTTTCCAGTTCCCCTTTTTTTTAAGCTTCATCCCCACGCGAAGTGTGGGGGCCTCACTCTAGTATTTGCTTTGTCTCTGTTGGTGTCCCTGCCCTGTTTATTTACAGTATATTGCAATCTTTTTCACTTGTTCCTTCCTTGAAAGGAAATAATCCTCTTGCTGCTGCCAGTGCATAGGACAGTAGTCTGACATTCTGGGAAACTTACCAGCAACAACATTTTTTTTGCTGTCTCCCTCAGATCGATCATGGCTTTGATTTGAGAGAGTGATCTGCAGAAAACAATGTCTGGTTGACTACCAATTTTTTACATGTTTGTGAGTCTAATGTCGGTGTTTTTTTTTTTTCTTCTTTTTGCACCCAATTGGTAAGTCAATTGCTGCATGGTATTTCTCTTCCACAGGCTAAAGGCTACGCTGGACCTAGCTTGGTCGGCAGCAGCCGTTTGAATCCGGTTTTGTGTTTTCTCAGGCAGCTGCCGCTTGCCCGCTGTATTGAACGAACTACCTGACTGCGGTGCTGTTTGTTCATTTGAATTTGACTAAAGTGCACCTCCATGTCAGTTTACAACCACATATATATCTAAAAGATAAAAGAGACATGTACCATGCAGCATAGTTATGACCATGAAATTCTACAGGAGCTCATCCGATTCCAAGCTTGACGAAGCGTGGAGCAGCAGTTGCTGAAGTCAGTGATGACTTGTGCACTTCATATATCTATATTTCTTGAAGTTTCCTGCCCGAGTCTTCAGGGGGTACGTCACCACTATATATAGCTCATGTTTCAAAGGTCATCGATGGCGACCTTTCGTGATGTTGCAAGTTCAGGCATGTGGGTCAATGGTTAGAACCAGTGAACAGCTAACTGGTCTGGAGATACAGATAGTTCTTGTTTAGAACCTGACGACGGTGACTAACAGTAAACTGACGGCTGACGCACGTATACATGATGTATGAGTGTAGCTCATCTTTCTTGTGATTTTCTATGCGACAGCCTAAACTTGTGGCTCGCGGGATGATAGTCCATCCTTCAGCTCACCCATATATAATAGATAATTATTAGAATATACAATATACATTTGGGATCCCTATACATTTTTGTTAATACATTGTTCACTTTTAATTTCTTCTCTCACAAAGTTTCTTAAGTCGTGCATCAGTTGGCTATAAATTTACGGTTCACTTCTCATCCCTCGTTTCTACCTCGACATAAAACTCACGTATAATCCTTCATTATTTTTACTTTCAATCGAGCATAGGTTTTCTTTAGTGTTTTAGGAGAGTATTTATGGTTCTGTATGGCAGTTGTGGTTAGCGTACTCTTTTTAGCTCTATTCTCTACTGTCATAGACTCGTTAGCCACACATACTCGTATTAATTAGGCAAATAAAGTTTGGGACACATATTCGTATTATTTAGTTAAATAAATTTTGGGAAACAATGTATCAATGAAGGTTGCCACCAGGAGTGTAGCGCAGTGATAGGGTAGTGGCAAATGTTGTGTTGATTGCAGGCAGCGTTCAGCCACCAGGAGTGTGGCGGCGCCACCGTTCTGTGGTGGACTAGGCGTGAATGCAGTGAAAGATCAACTAGCTTTCTCTGTGGCCGCCAACATTACTACTCAACAAAACAATGGCTATTTTAAGTACGGTGGGACAACCAAACAGCCTGTTAGCTCTTAGTTCTCACATAAAAAGACTGTTCAATATGCTATATTTGACTTTAGACAACTCTGAAAGTTAACAGTACGTACGTGTAGTGTTTTGGATGAGTGCTTGTGGTTCTCCTTTTTTTTTAGCTTTGAGTTCTATTTTTTTGTGCAAACGTATCTTCTCTATGAGATAGTTGAGGCAATTGTCGGCAATTTTTATAAATAAGCATCACCAATTAGTATTTTTTTAGCTTTGTGTTCGAGATATAAATAACGTATTTTTTTTCAAACCGAAAAAAGGATAAATAATTTGGGCATGTATTTCACTAAACTCAAAGAAAAGAGTTTTACAGCGCTCTGGTGAACCACCGGTAAGATTCCCGGATTTACCAAAGGGGAGAGAACACCCTACCACCACAAATTCAGTTGCTGCAAATTAAAGTGATAACGTGATGATAGCGTAGGGCAGGGTAGCTCTTGTGTGACCTACATGTTAGGAGTTTAACTCTAATAAAAAAAAGTAGACCGCTCGATGTGCTATTTGATAGCCAGATTCGTGGCATTTTCTTGATCCTATATTTGAGATTTCTTTTTTCAATATAAAATATCTCGGTGAGACTTTCCTTAGGTGTCAATTTCTTCTTTTACGAGCTGTAAATGTAGCAAAATGATTCAGAGTGTCTTGGCCCTGAAGCTTTCATGAAGTATATCCTTCCATGTTTATTTGTTTACTGTTTGACAAATAATTATAACAATTCACTAGTTCAGTGTTGACAGTATATTAGATTTTTCATTCAACCCACAGTACTAGTTGGATAACAAACGGAAGAAACACAAGAGCAAAACCTCCTTGTCAATATAACACCAAAAATGTACCAAACTGTATTCTCAAATCAAACCCCACCAATACTCCTAGATGCTGACAGTAGTAGTACGTTTACATCACCAGTACATGTACGGCATGCTTCCTAGATGCTGACAATGATACCAACTGGCCGTCTCAAGCTCCGTGTTGCTCTGACACATGTCAGAGTGGTTGCCGCCGGTCGTGCCCATGGACGACCGGAACATCTCGTCGAGCTCCATCATCGTCACCGCAGGCAGCAGCTGGTTCTGGTTCACGACGGCGGCGTTCGTGAGGCCGGCGGCGACCATGTCGTCGTCGTCCGTGCCGCTGCGGCTGCCTCCACCGGCACCAATAATGCGCGTGTCGTCAACGACGCCGCCGCCAGCACCGCATGGCAGTCCGGTGGTCGTCATCCAAGGCGGCGGCACTGGTACCAGTGCCGCCAACGTCGTCGGCGTCGCGCGGTCGCCGTGGCGGCGGCATGCCGCCGCCGAAGAGGAGCTGGAAGCGCTTCTTGAGGCGCGTGTTCCAGTAGTTCTTGACGCCGTTGTCGGTCCTCCCGGGGAGGTGCGCGGCGATGAAGGACCACCTGCTGCCGACGGCGGCGTAGAGCGCGCAGATGACGCGGTCCTCCTCGGCCGAGAAGCCGCCGTGCCGGACGCCCGGGCGGAGGTAGTTGAGCCACCGCAGGCGGCAGCTCTTGCCGCACCGGCGCAGCCCGGCCTTCCGCGGCAGCGCCATCCAGCCGCCGGCGACGGCGCCGCCGTGCCGCTCGATGTAGGACCGCAGCCGCGCGTCCTCCTCCTCCGACCACGGCCCGCGCTTCACCGCCGCCTTGTCGCAGCACGGCGATCGCCCCATTTTTACTCCTGAGCCTGCGCCTGCAGGTAGCTAGCACAGAAAACTGAATGGTAGTTGCAAGGCTGGGGTGTGGGATGTATATATATATATATATATATATATATATTAATATAAACCACTTGGACTGCGGATGGAGTTGGACTGCAGCATCGCTTTCGTGTGTGTATGCCGACCACTTTGCCTTTGTCAACTACAGTATATATATTCGCTTTCATGCAATGTGTGGAAATGCAAAACCACTGACTATATTGCCTATATATAGTGTGTGCATTCATGGGCGAGCTTAATTATCACGGCACCACACTCAACCTTCATATTATGCCTTGGGGCATGCATTTGAGTCTTCCTTTTGCAGATAAACTGTACTCCCTCTGTCCCATGAAAATATCGTTCTATGATTTGAATTGTGTCCCTAGAAAATGTCATTCTAGACTATGGGCTCATTACCACAACCATCCACTAGCTTCTGCTCCCCACACTAGAATGGCCATTTACATTCAAATTTGCTTGCTCCCTCCCACCCACCTTGCTCCCCATCCCTCTCTCAATCACGTACTTGGTACTCGCATCCTTGCCCGACATTGAAGCAAAGGTGGACCCTAACGATAGTGCTCTCCTAGGGTGCCCCTAAGATGCAACGCCCTGCCCCCTGCATAGTGGAGCAGCCCACCGTCTTCTTCTCCTACAACGATGCCCTTCCTCCTCTTATTCTTCAGCAGTGGCCCGGTGCCCTCCTTCCTCTTCTGTGCTATAGCGAGGTGAGCACGGGGTATGACATGGACATCGTGTTGGATATGGGTTCCTCGGTGTTGTTGGTAGAGGACGCCAACGCTGGGAGAGCCCTAGCGCCAGGCAAGCCCATCGGTGAGAGCGGGCCCGGCCCCCATGTCGGCAGACGAAGCCCCTTCACTAGATCCTAGATGGGGTGGAGAGGAGAGGAGAGAAAACATAAGGATAAACATGTCTCTTTTTTCTCCTTGTTTAATGGGACGAAGGGGGAAGCATCTAACTAAAGCTACAGTGATGCACTTAATTCATATATAATCAATGATCAAAGATATACTACTCCATACTCATATTAGTTGACATTTTGGACAAGATTTGGGTCAAACATTGGGAACATAAACTAAGCAATAATTTAAAAAAATATTTAGTTTGAAAAGGTGAAACTTATATGTATAGATTCACCTTAAAACCTAATTTTATAAAAGTAATTTTATTTTTAGTTTTTTATATATTTTAAAAAAAAATAATAGATAAAATTAGGTTTCAAAGACCATGTTTTATCCAAAAGTTCAATAAAAAGTATGGAGGGAGCAAATGATATGTGGAGACATTATCATAGTTTTTGCCTTAATAAAAGATATAAATGTTTGACTCAAGATAAAACTAATATAAAATGTAAATAAAAATAGAGTTTACTTTAAAAGTCAAATGACTTATAGAGTACTATTTTTACCAAATTGTGTAAGATGTCTCTAGGTACTACACTTGCTTGAAGGGTTTTTTATACTTTGAGGGAGCAGAAGGCAAGTAGTATGTCACTGCACACGGATTTGA
>JADLZL010007890.1:0-63445 GCA_015844335.1 Chrysopogon serrulatus
ATTAACAATAGGACATAGATAAATGGGAGCGTATCCTGTGCAAACCAGGGGAAGCCGTGCAAACTTGCAAACTCTCGATCAGGACCACAGGATCCCCATCCAATGGCTTCGGAGAGAGGTGGGCTAATTTTACAATAAAACGCCCGCCATTAGCCTTAGTAATTTTGTTTTTTTTCCAAATGACCCCCTCCCTAATCTCTCCCGTGCGTGACCGGTCGCCCGTTCATTTTCCCGTCACGGGAGTCACGCCGTGGTCGCCGCCTCCTCGTTTCTCGACGGCAAGTCACCGCCGCCCGACATCGCCATGGACTCCGGCGCCGCGAAGTCGGCGCTTTGCCCGACGGCCGCGAAGTCGCTGCCCTCCTGCGGCGGCCACGAAGTCGGCGCCCGCCCTCGACGGCGCCGCAAGTCGGTGCCCGCCCTCGACGCCATGGACTCCCGTGGCGTGACGTCGGGGGGACCGCACGAACGCAGCGACCGTGGGATTGGAATTGGCAGCCCTTCATGGCGTGGTTAGTTTCTCCTATAAGACTTTCATGTTGATTTTGATAGAAATTAATCTGATCTAATCATTGCTACCATCCCTGCGTGCAGTGGACGTTCAAACTGCAGTCGCCGTAGTTGGAGCCCACCTGAACAACCAAGCACACCACAGCCAACATCTTCTCCGGGTATAGTAGAAAGTTGCCAAGAACATTTGAATCCTATGGTTGGAATGATATTTGATACACTCACAGATATGGAGAAATTTTATAAATCATATGCACACATGAATTTGGTTTTCTCGTTTCGTATTGGTCAAAGCACAAGAAGAAAAATGAGAAAATATTATTCAAGCGGTATTGTTGTTTAAAGGAAGGGTACAGAAAGAAGAGCGTACAAGATGTTAGTGATCAATCCAAAAAAAAAGAATTCCACATAATGTGATGGAAACCAGATGTGGCTATGTGGTACATATTACTGTCAAGCTTTGCAGTGACAAGAAGTATCGAATACATTCAATGGTTGAGGAGCACAGCTATGGTTTTGTGTCACCAGATAAAAGGCACTTGCTAAGATCCAACCGTAATTTTAGTGAGAGGGCAAAGAGTACTTTCTTCAATTGTCATAAGGCTAGCATTGGCACGTCCCAGGCCTCCAAGTCAGTGACGGTGGATTTGAGAATATTGGTTGCACGCTGAGGGATTTGAAGAACTATTATTGTGACCTAAGGAGCAAAATCAAGGATGCTGATGCACAAATGTTTGTGGGACAACTTGAGCGAAAGAAGGAAGTAAATCTTGCCTTCTTTTATGAGTTTGTGTTGGATAAACAAGGATGACTTGTTCGTGTCTTTTGGGCAGATGCCATATGCAGGAAAAACTGTAGTGCTTTTGGTGATGTGCTTTCGGTAGATTCAACATATACCACTAACCAATATAATATGAAGTTTGTGCCATTTACTGGAATCAATCATCACTTGCAAAGTGTTTTTCTTGGAGCAGCATTCTTGGCTAATGAAAAGATCGAGTCATTTGTGGTTGTTTCAGACCTATCTTAAGGCTACGGGTGGAGTAGCACCTCATCTAATCATAACAGATGAATGCGAGCATGAAGGCTGCTATTGCTCAGATTCTACCAAATACAGTTCATAGACTTTGCATGTGGCATATCATGGAAAAGGTACCACGAGAAGGTCGGGCCCTCCATAAGAGAGGATGATGAGTTTGGAAAACATTACACAAGTGTGTTTGGGGGCTCCGAGGATTCATATGAGTTTGAGTCTCAATGGAATTCTATCATGACAACATATGGGCTCATGGGAAATGAGTGGTTTTCCATAAAGTTTGATATTCAAGAATCATGGATTCCAGCATACTTTATGGACATACCTCTAGCAGGAATCCTTAGAACTACATCACGATTAGAGAGTGTGAATTCTTTTTTTAACCATTTCATTCATAAAAAATTGACCTTTGTTGAGTTTTGTCTAAGGTTTGACACAGCTTTGGAGTGCTAGTGCCAAGAGGAGTTGAAAGCCGACAATGCAAATCTTCACACCAATCCTAAATTGATGACACCATGGGCCATGGAGAAGCAATGTAGTGTCCTATATACACATGAAATTTTCAGTAAGTTGCAGGAACAATTCATAGTTGCAAGGGACCATTGCATTATTTAAGGGATTTCGAGTGCGAAGATATGAAATTTTACCATCGTGACCTATCCGAAAAGAGCGAGTGGTTCGGATGAACAAGTCAAATATATTTGGTACGTCCTCCAGTAAATTTTATGAGTCATATGGCATCCCGTGCCGTCATATTGTACAAGTGCTTAGAGGCGAGAAGCAGAATGAGATACCATCAAGTTATATTATGAAGAGATGGGAGAAAAGATGTAAAAGCGGAGTTTATATGGCTGTTTTGTTTTCTATGGCTGTATTGTTTTCTATGTGCAATAGTGCTGATCAGATCTTTAATTTCATAGAGAAGTGTTCTTCGATGACGAAGGTAACGTTCTAGTTGAAAGGCTAAAGATCCTATGGAGGTGGCAATGAGGAGAAAAATTTTAGATTCATGCAACAAGTTTGAAGATCTTATCCAAATGGCCAAGAACTCTGAACAAAGGATGGAGTTTTTTGTAACACCTCCGGTGTTACGTTGACTTAAACCTGCCATGTCATCATCATCATTGCATAAGCATTCATCATTAGAGAACCCTAATTCAAACAACTAAAATGAGTTTACAATTCTAGGGTTTTGTTTGAGCTCTTTTATATCACATGTGTATGTGTTGATAATTTAAATTTCACTCCCATGTTTACTTTTAGTTATAAAAGCAACCAATTAAAATCCACCTTGATGTTTGCAAGTGTTTAGCTAATCCTGACTCACACATCAAACAAGTTTTATAAATCAAATGAGGTGCAAGAAAGAATCAAATTTGAATTTGAAATTCAAATCCCAAACCCTAGCTCAAGTGGCTGTGTTGGAATTTGAATTTCACATTCAATTTTAGTGAGCTAACCATAATTAATTTTATAAATAAAAGTTACTAACCAATGGCACTATTTCAAAGTATGAACTTTGTACTTTGAAAGTGTACTATTGGTTGGGTTGGAAAATTGCCACATCATCATTATTTAATTGCCCAAAGATTCAATTTGAAAATCTTTTCAAAATGTGAAATTCAAAGGCCTTTTACCCTTTTTACAATTTCATCTCAAAATATTCAAAATTTAGAAAAACTCTAAAAATACAGTTTATGTATCTCTTTGAGCTCTACAACTCTGGTATATAAAGTTTTTCAAGTTTTTGAATAAAATTTGAAGTAATTTCAAAAGTTTTTTGAATTGGGAAATGTTCCCTATTAAGTTTTAAACTCTAATTCAAACATTATTGGGTTTCATGAAAAACTTCCTAAATGAAAGTTGTAGATATTGAGAAATAGAACAACTTTTATTTTTAGAGATTTTCATCTTTTATTCAAAATTTGAAAGTAATTTTAAAATCCCTAAAGTTAGGGTTTTGCTTTAAATTCAAATTTGAAGTTCAAATTCAAAAACTAGTTTGAATCTGACCAAGCTTCTTAAATGAAAGTTGTAGAGCACAAAATTTGGAGCAATCTGTATTTTGGTATATTTTTGTGAATAGTACAAGTTTTAAAAGTAATTTTGAAAATGAAAAGGGGGAGTCGGTTGCTACTGAGTGCTCCTACGGGGGTGCCACCTCGCCCGCGCCCCATGCCGGCCGGTCGGCCGCCGTCGGCGTTCGGCGTCTTCCGCCGTTCGCGCGTCGCCAACCAGCTCTTCATCGTCGCGAACCTCCCTTCCACCTGTCTAGCTCGCCTTTGCCCTATAAAAGCTCAAGCCAGCCGCCAATTTCTTCTTTCCTTCCTCCCGGCTCGTCGTCGATCACCACAACCTTTCTGTCCAATTCGCGCCCTACACTCTATCACTTCCCAATTGTTCTAGCCAGCAAGTTCGCAACTTCATTGCGATCTCATAGAACCAGGTCCTAGCCTTTGACATCCACTGCACCGCCCGAACGTGGTCATCTTCTTCGCGTCCGGTCACAGAGCTCCGCCGTGAGCCGTTGCTCCCTGGTCAGAGTAGTACCCTCCACCGCAAGCCCATCCTTTACTTGTTTTGGCTTCTCCGTTTGTCACCAATCGTTGTCGGCTTATTCGTTTCTACAGCCGAAGCCCAGACGCACCGGAACGTCATCGTTTTCCTTGGATCGCGCCGCCATAGCCGCTGCTGCCGTCGCCAACTATCTCCCATCCATCTCCTAGCCCACTGCGTGGTTGTTTTGAAGTCTCGGTGAGCTCTTGGGCATAGCCTAGGTGTTGGTTGCGTCGTTTTCGCCGTGATCTGGTAGGAACGCAGTCACTCCGACGAGCGCCGACGTGCCGCCGCCGTCGAGCTCGTCGCTGCACGTCTCCAGTATCGCTTTGAATCGTATTCGGGGTGCGCTGAGTTCGCTAGCAGATGTCAAGTCGGTTGCCGTGTTTGGTTTCACAGGAGCGGCTCTGGTAAGCTCGGCCGCCGTGCGCTGCGCGCCGCCGAGCCGCCATGCCCGCCGGTGTGCAAGCTCCGGTGGTCGGGGAGGGTGTATCGTAGCTCGACGTGTGCGTCTCGGTTCGGGGAGTACTTTGGTGCAGCTGGGTTCGCCAGAGGAGCCGCCGTCTATGCGAACTGCCGCCGCCGTTGCGGCTCCACTATGCGCCGTCGGAAACAGAGAAGGAGGAAGAAGGAGTGCTGACAGGCGGGGCCTGCCTGTCAGCCAGAGAGAGAGAGAGAGAGAGAGCGCGTGAGCGCGCGTGCCCGAGCGGGCCGTGCGGGCCGTGTGCAGCACTATGCGCGTCGGTGGGGCGCCAAAGTGAGCCCAAGTGAGAGAGAGAGAAGTGTTTTTCTTTTTCTGTTTTGATTTTCTAAAACTGATTTTCACCTTTTTGTTGTAATTTATTCTGGATAAATAAAAATACAACAAAAATATATATGTGATCCTTGTGTTGTGCTCTGTGTAGAAAAATACTAGCTTATGATTTTCAGTAAGTTTTAGCTATAGTTAAAATTGCTCCTTTATTTAATAAATACAAATTCCATGATTTTTAATAATTAAAATATAAATCCAAAAATCATGAAAATTGTTTTGTGTGCTAATTAGATGATAATGATCTTAATTATGAAGTTTGATCATGATTTGATTAATTTTTGTATCATGCTTAATTAATACCTTGATTAATTAAGGTTTAATTAATTAATCCTTTGATTAATTAGGGTTTAATTAATCTCTAATTAGCAGGTTAATTAGTGGCTTTCAACAACTGTAAAAATAGTTAATAAATTATTAATCACCCTTAATCACTATTAGTGTTGCTTGATTTTGGGATTGAGTGATGACCCTAGGTCATTAACCCTAATGACCTTCGGCATTTCATGTTGATTGCGTATCGTTAGTCCGTCGTCGTCAACGCTAGTTATACCTTCTTAGTGCGAGGTTATCGTGAAGAAAAGTTGTACTCAAGATAGGTTATCAATCGTTGCATCATTATCGCATGCTTTTTATTTACCGCATCGTAATCATGCATTTCAATCGTGTGTCTTGTCCGAGGAAGGAGTTGATCCAACTCCTATCTCTGAAGAAGGTGTTCAAAGGCGAGGAGGCTGGTCCCGATCCCTGCAGTGCCACCCCCTGAACCTCACTTCTCCGAGCCCCAAGGCAAGCCCCGGATGCATTCAAACCCGCCCTTGTATTTCGAAAGTTTTATAATTTCATGTGATGATATAATGCATTAGGTGTAAGAGTTGTGTGATATCCTACTTTGATGCATTTACCGTACCTTGATTTATTACCCTGGATACCTGTTTTAATTTTGAAATGTTTAGTATACGCTTAGCCTTGCTACTAGTGTAGGTTTTGATAAACTGTTTTCAAAGGTTGAGGGGAATTTATGAAAATCTGATGTTGCTTGTTGTTTATCCTTGTTCCGATGGGGTCAATGATATCCAACAAGAACGTGATGATGAGTAACTCGAGACGTCGGTGGAGTGACTTGCATCGAGGAAGTGCTAGTGCCCTGGTGTAGTGTCGTCCACTTGTGTCGGTTAAGGACCGTCCGTTGTTTTATTTGGGATCATGAGGTTATTGGATAGTACTAGTCGCATGCTAATGGCGGTAAGCTCCACTTGGACTATTTGTTACTAGAACAGACAGTAGCATGTACCCATCCTACGATGCGCACCGCCGAAGTGACCGAGCGGCCGTAGAGAGGTGGAGTAATCGTACGCCCGATTCTGGTGTGGAGAAATCCGAGCGTTGAGTTGATGTATGTAAGATGGTCGGTCATGCATACATCGTGTGGCTAGGAAGCCCCGGCCGGGTATATAAGCGATTCGAATCGTCGTTGCTCCACGATACGGGAGACTTGATCCGAGTCCCGGCATCGTAGTAAGAATAAAAGTGTGAGAATGAAAGGTTTTGAATCCGGCATGTGTTTAAGAAGTGATTGTTGAAGTAAGGATTGGCTTAGTCTTTTTCGCAAAAGGGTGTCTTTTGATCTTGCTAAAGCCTCACCTTGATTCCCAATAGCCAGCATTCCTGAGTCTTCTCCCCAATTTTTGGTCGGGTAAGTCTTACGGAGTACTTTTTGTACTCAGGGTTTGTTCAACCCCTGTTGCAGGTGAACCGCATGGGCAAGAGTGCTACGGCCCTTGTTGCATGACAGTTGTCGAAGAAGTGACTGACGAGAAATGAATTGAGTGGCCTCTGGGCTGGGCACCTTTGTTGTGTGGTTTGTAATAAGGTTATATAATGATACTTTCGCTGGTTTGTAATAATAACACTCTAGTTTGTATAAATTTGGAAAAAGGTTTGTAAATTAAGTTATTGTAAGTCTTCCGCTACTCTGGTATTTGTATATGAAAACTGTTGTAATACTGCGATGTCTCTGTAAATATCGATCCTGGAGTAATCGTGGTTTATCGGGGGTCCACCCGACGGAACATTCTAAGTTATGCGGTATACAAGCATAGCCGACGGAGGTCTTAGGGACAATGTCGGTGCTTGTGGGCCATATAATTTAGAAGGTTCGCCACAAGTTTTTATGTTCTAGTTTATCAAACCTTGTAGAACCTCTCCAAAAGATCATTCCTGCTGCTACAATTAATAAACAGGATGAGTTTGAATCATTCCTTGGTAGCAAAATTCCACAAGAAGTCGAGATACATCCACTAAATGATATCAAGTCCAAAGGGCGATGCAAAAGAATTAAGAAGAGCAAGGAGAAGAAGGCACCAAGAAAACGGAGGTGTGGAAAATGCAAGGAAGTAGTAGATCATGATGCACGAAATTGCCCAAAAAACGTTGTTGGCTGATTGTAAACACCTTTTTTTGTACTAGTGCTAATTTACAGTGTGTCAGAGAATTATATAGCATGAATTTTTCAATGTCTCAGTGTGAATTTGGTGTATTTGATGCATCATTGCCCCTGCTGACCTTTGTGGAATTTAAGTTTGAACTGAAAAAGTAGTCTACGCTTGCAGCTTAAATTCAACCACCTTCAACGAAGAAAAAACACTCTCTCTTAACTCAAAGATTAAAATGATCAAGGGAAGGGTACCTGGACATATGCATATTCCCTGTGGTCGTGCATTTCCTGCCTGTCAATCTGTCATTGCTGTTCAAAACAATAGAGATTGTGATTGAACCTTTTTACGAAGCCTAGTCTGTAAACATAATTGCCGTTGCAGGCACACACAAACATTGAAGATATTCAGGCATAGAAGGCACAAGAGAAGTCTGTTCAGGCATAATTGCCATTGCACAAGAGAAAAAAATTTCAATGTTTCATGCTCCACACACAAGTTCATTACATAGAAGGCATAATTGCCCTTGCTTCCTTTCGTTCAGGCATTACACAGAATACAGGCATTAGCATTACACAGAATACGCAACTGTCGTTTCTACTGCTGGCCTACTCCAACTACCTGAGCCATGCCGGCGGGCACGTCTCGTGCGGCTCCTCCGATCCAGGTCGCTCCCTTCCGTGGCGGCGCACCCGGCGCGCGCGGATCGGCTGCAAGGCCGGCGCCGCCTACTACGCCAGCCCGACGCCCAACCCGAACCTGCTCGCGGGCGCCGTCGTCGGCGGGCCCAGCGACGCCTTCCCCGACAGTCCAGGGCGCTCCTCCTGCAGGCGGCGGCTGGATCGGCGGAGGGTCGCAGCAGCGGGCGGCCGGCGGCTGGATCGGCGAAGCGTCACAGCAGCGGGCGGGCGGCGGCGTGGAGACGAAGAGATGCACGCGACTGCAGGCGCGACCTCTCGACTGACGCTGGGGAGTGGGGATTAGGTGGAGGTGGTCATTTGGATAAAAACAAAATTACTAAGGCTAATAGTGAGCGTTTTATTGTAAAATTAGCCCACCTCTCTCGTAGCCATCGGATGAGGATCGCGTGGTCCCGATGGAGAGTTTGCAAGTTTTGCACAGCCTTTCCTTGGTTTGCACAGGATATGCTCCCAATTAAAAATTAAAAGAACTAACAACCCCGCTATATATGTATGACCTGATTATGTCTTGGTTTATTTATAAGTTGCTTATTATGAATAAGCAACCTCGTTTCAGAAGACTTTCATTTCATGAGTACATCATGAATTTTGTGACGTTCAAATATCAAAAAAAAAAACTACTACATCCTATACTCCTATAATCCTAAGACCCACTAAGGGGTCTTCTCCAATAAAAAATGAAGATTTTCAAAAAGTGATGTATAATAATGTCATCAAAGGAGTTACCCCCACTTAGTCTTAATTAATTATCTCCCACTAGCTATTTTTTGAAATAGAAAAAGTTACACATAAACCAAGTATCGTAATTAAAATCCAATTGCACCATGGTGTTCCTCTTAAAAAAAAACTCTTCAAAACAAGACCTCATATGGATATATTACGATAACTTTTTTTTACAATTCACTAATACCGAGTAATAGATAAGCTACAAATGAGAATTCTTTACGTACTATCATTATATGTCTTTATCAATTGAGACTCATGGTCATGGATGATGTATTGCGTTGTTTCATTTAGTTTTATTCCACTTTTTCACCTCTTTTTCTATGCGTTGTCAAGTAGTCATGTACAATTTTATAAAATTTAGATCTTATATTTTAATACTTATATGATCTTTGGACAATAGCAATTAGCTTAAGAAAATGCATATTATAATTTATGAGTTGTCCAATAGTTGAGTTATCCAATAGCAAGCTAGCTGCTTATCTTTTCAAATTATACCTAAAGTCAGTTCTAAATATTTTATGCGCCATAATGTAGTATGAGAGCTATTACTTCGCTAATTCCCGCAGCAACGCGCGGGGAATTCCTCTAGTTCAAAACAATCATTTGCCCAATACACACGTTAAACTATATATATAGGCGTATAGACATAGACCATGTGCAAGTATTGGCAGCTTGCGGATAATGCAACATGCCAGCAGTTGAATATCGAGAACGAGCCACATATGAGCAGAGTTTTGTATACGTAAATCCGAACGAGTCACAAGATGTGATCAGAAAAGTTCAAGTAGCAAATTAGTTTCTAGAGATCTGGTACTGATTCTCTTGCACCCATCCATTCATCCAGGCATCCACCACACGATGTACACCCTGCACTGTTTCCCTCCACCGTGATCGGAATCTGATCCGAGTCTGGGCTAGTTGCAGCAGATGCCGATCGAGCCACCTCTACCAAGCACGTGCGCATGCGTCTCAGCTCGGCTATTTATTCACATCACCTATCTCTCGAGTTCACACCAGTCCGAAACACACATCCACCACGCCCCTCCCTCGTCACAGGGACGACGATGGGGAGATTAACCGGGATGTGGCTGTTAAGCCTCCTCGCCGTCGCGGTGTAGCCTCCTACATTGTGCACGTCGCGCCGGGGCACGCGCCGCGGTCGTCACGTCCACGCTTGCTCTCCCGCGCCTACACCTCCTTCCTGCGCGACCACCTCCCCACGCACCTGCAGCAGCCGGAGTCCAGGCTGCAATACTCCTACGCGCACGCCGCCACGGGCTTCGCGGCGGGGCTAACGCGGCGCCAGGCCGAGCACCTCGCGTCCCTGCCTTCCGTGCTTGCCGTCGTCCCCGACATGCTGTATCAGCCGCACACCATCTTGACGCCGTCGCTCCTCGGCCTCTCGTCCGCCGAGCCAGGCGTCCCTCCTCCCATCGTCGAACGCCGCCTCCGACGTCGTGATCGGCGTCATCGACAGCGGCGTCTACCCCAAGGACCGCGCGTCTTTCGCCGCCCACCCCTCAATGACGCCCCCGCCCGCAAAGTTCCGCGGCGCGGCTGCGTCTCGGCTTCATCCTTCAACGCCACGGCATACTGCAACAACAAGCTTGTTGGCGCCAAGTTCTTTACAAGGGCTACGAGGCTAAGTACGGCCCGATCGCTGAGGCGCTCAAGTCGCCGCTCGACACCAATGGCCACGGCACGCACACCGCCTCCACCGCCGCCGGTTCCGCCGTTACGGACGCCGCCTTCTTCGACTACGCCAAAGGCAAAGCCGTCGGCATGGCCCCCGGCGCGCGTTTTGCCGCATACAAGGTAACCTGGGACCATGGATGCATGGGCATTGACGTCCTCGCGGCGTTTGACGAGGCCATTAAGGATGGGGTCGACGTCATCTCCTTCTCTCCTTCTGTGTTAATAACTTTTTTGTTTTTCCAAGTATTGGCATAAGTTAATTGTTTCTCTGTGTTTAATAACTTTTGTACATAAGTTTTGTTTCATAACTTTTATGTTTCTAAACCTTTAGGATAAGTTATATGTTATAAGTTAGATGATATAAGTTATATCTTATAAGTTAGATGATATAAGTTATATCTTAGATGGATAAGTTAGATGTTATAAGTTAATATGCATAAATTGCTATAAAAAAATCTTTGAAACATATGCAAGTGGGATTTAGTTTTGTTCGTCTTGTCACGTCGAACATACCGGTGCAGACAAAATTAAAAACGGATATATTGTTTAGAAGTTATAGCAATTTAAAATAAATGTTTTGCTTTTTTCACCTGTATCAGCGTTGACATCAGCATGCATGTATGGGTGAGCAATTGCGCAGCCGAGCACCAAAAGAGAATGAGCATGCCTGCACCGTCCAAAATAGAAAAGAGGTGGAATTATTTTTCTCAAAAAAAAGGAAGGAGAGGCATGTCGGAAATCGTTCGCTGGTTTCAATTTCAATGAGCGTTCGCTATTTAGTCTACCCGACACATGGTGGATGCTCTTGCTCTATGCCTCTTAATGTCTAATGTTAGAGTAACTCCAATAGTGTGTGTTTGGCGTGGAGACTGGAGTGGGAAAGGGGACTCGAACTCACCATCTCTTTCAATTCTTCCCGATTCTGCAACCGGGTTTGTTCAGCGTGGAGAGTGAGCCTAATAAGTCAATGACAAATGGGTCCCACATGTCATATTCCATTAAAATGAGTTTGATGTGCAGTCAAGAAAATAAGGCCATCAAGAACCTTCAAATAAAAAGTAGGAATCCTATTTTGAGGGCTATTGTTGAAAAGTAAGTTGAAGTTACTAGTAACACCTGGTTTTATGAAAAATAAGCTAAAATGACCACATATTCATTATCAAAAGTAAGCTAAAAGCCACATATTCCATTATGAAAAGTAAGCTAAAGTTACTAGTGACAACCTAGTTTTTATCTAAATTTCCCACCTATGCTATAATATAAAAAATAAATATAAATTTAACTCCATAAATGTGCATCTAAATTGATCATCACCTCCATTATTAAAACAAGTTGAACCAACCACTAATGCCATTATAAAAATAACTAGATTATAACCACTAAACATGCATTTAAATTAGCCATCTCCACGTGCTACTATTAAAATAATGGCAAGTACTATCCTAAATCTCCATCTAAATTGTCTATACACAAACGTTATTAATTACCCACTTCCACCTTTGTTAATATAAAAAACCCAAATCAAGGTACTTATGACTGATGTGTCACCAATCACACCACATTTTTACATATGTTTGTTACAGTATCCTAAATTATTTCTTTGTATTATTTTAACTTTTTTTTCGAAGTACACAGTACAACATTTGGACTTCACTTTGCCGGCTTGACGCGTGGACCGCGTTACATCGGCCTCCGACCTCCCATCATCCCAGGATGGCGTGATGCGATCAGGTATGTATTTTTCTTTTTTCCTTTTTACAAATACAGTATATATACTCCCTCCGTATACGTTTTACATGTCGTCCTGGCTCCTCCCTTCCGTCGCGCTACTAGACGTCGTTTGGAGCCGCAGCCACGAATTTGGACGTCCTTGCCCTTCCCATCGATTGCCGCACAGATGCAGTTACTCCGTTCGTCCGCGCGCGCCTCGATTCCCATCCGCGCGGCGCCCGCATGCGCCTCGACTCGCTCCCAGAATAGCCGCGCCCGCTCGCCTCTCGTGCGTCGTCCACGCTCATCCTCTCGCCTTCCAAACTAGATGCTTGCGCTCGCGTCTGGCTGCTCGCCGCTCGTCGCGTGCCGGGCCACCATCAACGCCGCCGCCGCTCGCTCGTCGCGTCGCGCCGCTCGCTCGTCGCTCGCAAACAGAAAAAACAACAAAACCCGAGCGCCGGCGGCAAATAAAAAAGAGCAGCAACGCGCGCATGCAAGAAAATCGCGGCATGCAAACAAACAGCCGGCACTCCCGCACAGTGCCATATAAAATCGCCAATCCATGGAAAATCAAGGAAACAGCAAAAAAAAATGTGGCTGCAGGGATCGAACCGCGCCCTTGGCTTTCGGGCGTTAACCTCACTGCATTGGCCGTTTCTCGTGCGACACGTTAAAGACTACATGGAGGGAGTACTCAATGACATGTAAAACCTATACGGAGGGAGTGCTATATATGGCTCCGCCACTACTGGCCGCTGTGGCATGTGTTATCGTGACGCAAAGTAAACCGGGTCTTATTTGGACCTAAATAATATACTATGGCAAGTTTAGGAACCTGGATGTAACTCACTGAGACAAATCCAGGGATCTAATAATAGATTTTGAGAGTTTAAGATATAGATGACACATAAGAGAACCCGCATGACACGCCGCTACAAGTGCAAGGACTGTGTGTGTACTTTATTACTCTAGTTAAAATATCAAGTGTTGGAAAGCTTGCAAAACACTTACACATGGTATAGATGCTAAGGAGATATAACTCAGCTGGTTGGGTTTCTTGTGGTGGAACTTGGCCACCTGGGTTTAAGTTCCAGACTTGACACGGGTGCTCGTATTTTTCTGGATTTATTCTAAGATTTAACGGCCTATTCTTTCAGTGGCAGGCGACATGCCCGTCGATAACAAGACGTCTGTGGTGACTTCGTCAATCTTAAGATTTGCCGGTCCAACTCAATTCTTTGAAGGTGCTCATAGGGGTAGGGTGTGCGTGCGTACGTTTATAGGGGTAAGTGTGTGCTCGTGTATATGAGTGTCTGCGTCTGTAACTGGATCTTGCAAAAAAAAAAAAAATATGTTGGCACTTGAAACCACTTAATTTGAATTACAGCAAGGAACAACAATTCTACAACACGACCATGAAATGGAAGAGTACTGAAATGAGAGGCAGCTTATTCATAGTCAGCCCATCTGCTGCTTACAACAAAAGCAATGCGTGCGCACACAAAAGTAGCCAGGTCACACGTTTAGTTGAATCACAATGCCGCCACCTGGCTCTGCTGGGTCACCGGCCAGGTGATGGCGATGGGGCTTGTCACATTGTGCCTGCCGTCCACACAATGGACCCGAACGTGTGCTTCTCGGTAATGTTCTTCCCTTTTAGCGGTGTGAAGGTGACCTGGTACCTCTGCGTCCGGTGCGACGGGCGGAACAGCAGAGCCCGCGGCCTCACCGTGACATGCACGCCGGCGGGGTTAGTGACGCTGACCGTGTACCTGGCAAAGAATCCGCTGCTCAGTGTTAGAACGTGATCTCTCCACTGATGGACCCAACGGTCCACCAGGGCCTTGAGCTCCTGATCGGGGAGCCCAGCCCGTTCTATGGCTGGTGGGCCCCCTGTCACACTGCGGTATATAAATAGGAGGGAGGCCGGGGCTCTAGGTACGAGGTTCACCGCCGCCAGCACTCCCTCCTACAACCCTAGTCCGATCTACTAAGGGCCGCAGCCAGTGACGGGAAGTACACCGCCGCCGTCACCGCGCGACCCTACTCTGCTACTCCGCCGGCGCTTCACTGCACCAGCCACCCCAAGACGATGGCCGACTCCAACTCCTCTGCGCCTAAGACTAATGGTTGTCTATACTAACTCCCTCTTCTCCCTCTCTGCTCCACTGTATTCGTGCTCTTGTAGATCTTGTACTTAGGAACGTATCAACCTCTATTACCCTGAGTTAGTTTGTTCATCTAATCCCACTGGTTAGCGATTAACAATGGTATCAGAGGACTAATCCTACTCAGTGGATTAGATCGGGCTCAGATCAGTAATTAGCAACCATAGCCGCCGAGCGACATGTCACAGAGCATCGTCCCGGGCTACTCAGTCAGTGCTCAAACCCTAACCCTACTTCGCGCAACTCAGAAAGAGGGAGAAATCCAACTCTTAGAAAGAACCGGTCAAGAAGGGGAGTAGAACCACCTAACTCACCGGGCCTTAGTCCGCCAACGGCGGGATCTTCAACCACGGCCGAGCCTTGGTTCGCCGGTGGCTCAGCACATCAACGCGCGGGTCCTTGGCACCGCTCGTGACGCCGCTTCGACGGCGGCGTGCTCAACCAACCGGTGAGCACGCTCGCCGGGCGAGGGGGCTCACGGCGCCGCCCGTCCTCCCCCCCCCGCCGCCGGCGCGTGGTCCTTGGGCCGCCATCGTCTTTGCGGGGAGAGAAAGAAGGGAAGGAGAATGAGAAGTTAGGGTTAGGTCTCAGCCGCCGGGGGTTTTTGTTCCACCTACTCGTGCGGGCGGCCGTCGGATGGAGATCGACGGCGCCCGATTAGCCTGGGCCGAGTTTCCGCCCAGGCGGGCGTCGGCGCCAAGGCCGAATGACGGGCCCAGGCCAACGTTAGGGCCTCGCACCACCCTGGCTGCACCTGCCGGCGCCAAAAGGCCAACTAGGCCGGGCTGTTTTGCTTAGACGCGGCCCATTTTAGCCAACAGTGCAGTTTTCCTTTATTTATTTTTTTTTTCTGCACTGCACAGTTATGGGACGTGGGCCGGACTGGGCTTCTTTTGCCGCGTCCATTTTCAGTTTTTGGCCCAGACCACTTAGTAAAGTTTTTCTTTTTCCAGAAATATGTTTCAGCATGTATATTTAACCCTTGGCTGAGTTTGATTAAGTGTTGATCAAATGTAACATATTTTAGACAATATTAGAATTTAGAAATAAGTATTAGGTCATATTAGTCACGTTTTCCGCTGCTCAGTAAGTCTATTTGTTTCTTTAATTAAATTCGAACCAACGGGAGAATTTAATTTTTAGGGCAAATTCAACAATTAGAAAATTTTATAATATTGTTATTTTCTAACCAGCGTTGATTATATCAATATTATAATTATTTAGTCCATCAGTTAATCTTGCATTATTTCTATTTTTGCCCAACGGTGATATAGATTTAATGTAAAAGGATTATATGTATTAATACTGACCAACGTTGTTTTAATACATGCAATTTCAATTTCAGTTATTTCTTTTAATTAAGTTTACTCACCAGTCTTTGTATCTGATTTCAGGACTCACCAACTGGGTTCAGATAATTCCGAAGCTAAACGGGACCAACTATAAGGTGTGGCGTGAGCAATATAAATTAGCCCTTGTCATGACTGACAATGACACAGCTCTCAATGAACCGTGCCCTGAGGAGCCTGAGGAGCCGGTCATTGCAGAGAATGAGACTGATGCAGCGTTTGCTACACGCAAGCGTGATCATGCGTCAGTGAGGATGTCCTATGACCTTGCTAAAAAAATGGGACAACTCTAATAAGAAATGTCTGACATTGGCTAAGGCTACTATTTCAAAGCCCATCAGAGGATCATTACCTGAGTGCACCACCATCACTGAGTACTTGAAAGGGTCAAGACCCAGTTTTATGGCACAACTAAGATTCAAGCAAGTGTGCTTATCAGAGAGCTCATCAATAAGAAATACACTGGTGGTGGTGTTAGAGAGCACATACTGAGGATGAACACCTTGGCATCTAAGCTCGCATCAATGAAGATGGTTCTTCCAGATCCGTTTATCGTTCATGTGATCATAGCTTCTTTACCAACGGAGTTTGAAGCCTTTGTTGTGCATTACAACATGGCACCTGAGGATTGGACCATTGAGAAGCTCCTTGGGCAAGCCACTCAGGAGGAGGAAAGACTTAAGAACTCACGGGGAGACTCTGCTCTCTTCGTGAAGCACAACAATAATAATAAGTTCTACCATAAGAATGCCAGACCACAAGAAAAACCAAAGTGGGATGGTAGCTCTTCCTCCAGCGCTCAGACACCAAACTCTAAGGGTAAAGCCCCTCAGAACCCTCAGAATCAGAATCCTCAGAATAACAATGGGCCTCAGGACTACAACAGGCCACAGAACCCGAACCGAAAGAAGCCCTGGCTATCACCAGATCAGTGCATGTACTGTGAGAAGACAGGCCATATTCAAAAAGATTGCCCTGATTTCTTGAAGTTCCTCAACAGGAATGGTGAGGATTTAGTTACATTTGTAGACGAATCCCTGTATATTAGTTATGATAAGTCTACTTGGTGGATTGACTCAGGTGCAATAATTCATGTTGCTAATTCTTTACAGGGATTCCATACGAGGAGAACTCTGCAAAGAGGAGAAAGAACAATTAAGGTGGCGAATGGAGTACAAGCCGACGTCGAAGCCACTGGCGATTTGTCTTTAGCATTATTAGATGGTTTTGTACTTAGGCTTTCTGATGTACTCTATGTTCCTTCTTTGCATCGAAACTTAATAAGTGTTAGCAAGTTAGATGATGATGGATTGGCCTGCCATTTTGGGAATGGCAGATGTGAAATAATTTTTAATGATAAGTGTGTTGGTCTTGCCATCCGACAAGACAAACTTTATTTGTTATCAGTTCCTGAGAATGTTAATGTTATAGCCATTGAGAATGAGAATGTTCCCTCGTCTATGAATGTAAATAGAAAGCGTAAGAAAGTTCAGATTGACTTTTCGAAATTGTGGCATTGTAGATTAGGCCACATTTCGAGGGGGAGAATTGATAGATTAGTCAAGGCTGAAATTCTTCTGCCATTACAACTTTCAGAATTAGATCAGTGTGTAGATTGTATTAAGGGTAAGTATGTTAAGAAAGTTAAGAAAGACGACAAACGAAGTGCAGGGAATTTAGAAATAATTTACACGGACATATGTGGTCCATTTCCTGTTAAGAGTGTGGACGGTTATGATTCATTTATAACTTTCACCGATGATTATTCGCGTTTTAGCTATATTTATCCAATAAAAGAAAGATCAGAAGCATTAGATAAGTTTAAGATATTTAAGGCAGAAGTAGAAAATCAGCATAATAAGAAGATTAAAATAGTAAGATCAGACCATGGTGGGGAATATTATGGGCGACATACCCCGTATGGCTAAGTTCCAAGACCTTTTGCTAAGTTCCTTCAGAAAAATGGCATAGTTGCTCAGTATTCCATGCCCGAAGACCCTCAGCAGAATGGAGTGGCTGAAAGAAGAAACCGTACCTTAATGGATATGGTAAGAAGCATGATTAGCTACTCTACACTACCGGTAAGTTTATGGATGGAGGCGTTGAAAACCGCTATTCACATTCTTAATCGTGTACCAAGCAAATCGGTGCCCAAAACACCGTATGAAATATGGACAGGCAGAGTACCCTCACTTAAGCATTTAAGGGTGTGGGGCTGTCCTGCTGAGGCTAAGGTCTTTAACCCAAATTTAGGGAAGTTAGATCCTAAGACAATCAGTTGCCATTTCATTGGCTACCCAGACAGGTCAAAAGGTTATCGCTTTTATTGCCCTGACAGGCATACTAAGTTTGTGGAAACTAGACACGCTGAGTTCTTAGAAGATGATTTGATCAGGGGGAGCAAGGTAGCACATGAGATTAGTTCAGAGGAGAAACGGGTTTATGCCCCTACTCCAATGCTTCAGGAACCATACTTTGTGCTACCTATAGCTGTTGCACCAACAGTGTTAGACACTGTAATGCCAGCACCTGTTGTTAGTTCTCCATTGCCGACATCTAATGAGAATTCAGAACCTGTGCTTCAGGAGCCATTAGAAACACAGGTCGAGCATCAGGAAGAACAACAACAACCCCACATAGCGCCAAACAATCAGAATCCTAGAAGATCAGAAAGAGTTAGAAGATCAGCTATTTCAGATGATTATGAGGTTTATGAAATCGAAGAATTTCATATGGAGGATGATCCCACTACATATGAACAAGGCATGAGAAGCGAACACTCTGAGAAGTGGTTAGAAGCCATGAGAGATGAAATAAGATCTATGGATTCCAATAAAGTTTGGGAACTAATGGAAATCCCTAAGGGAGCTAAGAAGGTTGGTTGTAAATGGGTTTATAGAACTAAGTATGACTTCTAGGGAAATATTAAGAGACATAAGGCGCGACTTGTGGCCAAAAGGCTTTACTCAGAGAGAAGGAATTGATTACAATGAGACTTTCTCTCCGGTCTCATGTAAAGATTCTTTTAGAATTATAATGGCGCTAGTAGCACACTTTGATTTAGAATTACATCAGATGGATGTTAAGACGGCATTCTTTAATGGGGATCTTGAGGAAGATGTTTACGTGGCACAACCGAAAGGTTTTATCGTGGAAGGAAAAGAGAACATGGGGTAACGTCTAAGGAAGTCCATTTATGGGCTAAAACAAGCTTCAAGACAGTGGTATTTAAAGTTTGATAATATAATAAGAAAATTTGGGTTTAAGGCAAATGTAGAGGACAACTGTGTTTATGTAAAGTTTAAGAATTCTAAGTTCATCTTCTTAGTCCTATATGTGGATGATATTCTGCTAGCAAGCAATGATGTCACTCTACTAATGGAGACTAAGAAGTTTTTGTCCTCGCATTTTGACATGAAAGACCTCGGTGAAGCCTCTTTCGTTCTGGGGATTGAGATTCACCGTGATAGAAATAGAGGGGTATTAGGGTTGTCACAAAAGGCATACATAGAAAGGATTCTTAAAAAATATAGTATGCACAAGTGCAGTCCATCACCTGCACCCTTTGTCAAGGGCGATAAGTATGGGGAACATCGGTGTCCCAAGAATCGATTCGAGCTCGAACAAATGAGATCAAGTACCTTATGCTTCAAATTTGTCGGAAGCTTACAATATACTCAAATTTGTACTCGCCCGATATAGCTTTTTTGTTACCGGGTTACTTGGCAGATATCAGAAAAATCCAGGTGTAGAACACTGGAAGTTAGTTAAGAAAGTCTTGCGTTACTTGCAGGGCACAAAAGGCTTCATGCTAAGTTACACTAAGACTGACTCCCTTGAGATAGTGGGGTTTTTAGATTCAGATTATGCGGGGGATGAAAGAAAATCCACGTCAAGTTACATGTTCACCCTCGCAGGTGGAGCCATATCGTGGAAAAGCTCCAAACAGACTCCCGTTACATCATCGACGATGTACGCTGAGTTTGTAGCGTTATGAGGCCTCGGGGCAGGTGAGTTGGCTTAAGAAGTTTTTGCTCGGATTAAGAGTGGTAGACAGCATTGAGAGACCACTTAAGTTATACTACGACAATAATCCCACAGTTGAATATGCTCACAACAATAGGTCAAGTGGTGCTGCCAAACACATTGACATTAAGTATTATGTTGTGAAAGAAAAAGTTTAGGATCATGTTATAAGTCTAGAGCATATTAAGACGAAAAACATGTTAGCGGATCCGCTCACGAAAGGTTTACCACCCAACGTGTTTAGAAAACACCTAGCCGGCATGGGGTTAAGGGAAAGCCTATGATTCCTGAACACTTAGGGCCTGTTAGTCAGTTAGTACTCTGTCTCAACTTAGAGAGGTACACTGTAGCCATCAAATCCAACGAAAGGTTCTTTCTGTGATGATGGGACACGCTCTACGAATCTATTTATAATGAGGGGGAGCTAAGTATTTAAGTTAAGATTAAGATAAGTGATTAGAAGAGATCAAAGGGGAGAATGTCAGAACGTGATCTCTCCACTGATGAACCCAACGGTCCACCAGGGCCTTGATCCGCTCCTGATCGGGGAGCCCAGCCTGTTCCATGGCTGGTGGGCCCCTGTCACACTGCGGTATATAAATAGGAGGGAGGCCGGGGCTCTAGGTACGAGGTTCACCGCCGCCAGCACTCCCTCCTACAACCCTAGTCCGATCTACTAAGGGCCGCAGCCAATGACGGGAAGTACACCGCCACCGTCACCGTGCGACCCTACTCTGCTACTCCACCGGCGCTTCACTGCACCAGCCACCCCAAGACGATGGCCGACTCCAACTCCTCTGCGCCTAAGACTGATGGTTGTCTATACTAACTCCCTCTTCTCCCTCTCTGCTCCACTGTATTCGTGCTCTTATAGATCTTGTACTTAGGAACATATCAACCTCTATTACCCTGAGTTAGTTTGTTCATCTAATCCCACTGGTTAGCGATTAACACTCAGAAGATCACGCACGACGCGCAGCTGCCGGACTTCTTTATCGTCAGAGCCGAATACCACCGAGAAGGCTGGGTAGTTAAGGTCACCGACGGAGCCCTTGCGCATGGAACAGTCGGTGCTCTCCGATGTGAAGACAGCGATCTGCTTGGAGGTGTAGCCGAGCGCACATAGGAAGGACATAGGAAGGAGGCGTCGAGTCGTCGGGCGCGGGGTCCACATGGCCGTCGAGGCCGGCGTCGATGCCTTGCCGGTGGACATGTCCTTGATGATGTCGCGGGCGTTGTCCACATCGCGGTGGTCATCGAAGGCGGACTTGACCAGGCCGCCCCCGCGGCAACGGAAAGCATGGCGTCGATGCCTTGCCGGTGGACATGTCCTTGATGATGTCGGCGCAACTAGCGTACCACGCCCCATGTTGTCCACGCCATGGACGTGCCGGCCATGATGTTGAACTACTTGCGCGCCTACGCGGTGGTCATCGGGAGGAGGCGACAAGATGTCTCGGGCGGATGTGGGGCTCAAGATCTCTCGGCACTTTTGGGGGTTGGGGCCGCGGCCGAGAAGGGCGCCATCCTTGGGGAGCATGGCGGCGATGCCACTCACGATGGTTCCGCCGGACAAAACGCATAGTCACACGTCAAAAACGGGTTCACCAGGCGTCATCGACCCTCGCTTGAGGGGTTCATCGACCCCCGACCGGGTTCACGGGTTCATTTTCGATTCGAGTTGAGTGTAAAATTCTCTTGCAACTGGCATTGAGCTTCCCAGCTTCACCCGGACGACCCTGCACCGGGACCCATCGACCCGAAAAAACTTTGTGACTATGGACACGTTGCCATGGGCGTGACGGCCATGATGTTGAACCGGCGGTTGATGGTTGACGCCCCCACCGTGATAAACCACGGTGCGGTGTTTTTGACGGTAGACTCGCCGGGGCCCTCGTTGCCCGTGTCGTTTGCGGACAGCGTTGAACGCGGCCACGGCATTGCCGTGCAACGCGGATTTGGTACCCACTGGGTACGTACCCACCCTGGTGGCAGCCGTCCGTGTATGCTTGGAGATTCGGACCGGACTTCAATTAGGTGCTGACAAAATGGGTAATTAGTAAATGTAAATGGTGACGTGTCCTGTTAGAGTACGTGCCCACTGAAGGCCGGGTGGACATAGCAAATGCGAGCAACACTGGATCTGGAGTCTCGATCTGTCCGGCGGCGGCGGCGGCGGCGGCTCTGCTTCGGAGACGGCGGCGGGCCGTAGACGCCAACGCGGCTAAACGGAGCCACCAAACGACGGCGGCTCTCCTCTCCACCGGGCTAAGGCGGCAGCCGCGGTGACCGGAGCTCCAAGCAGCGGTGCTGTCCCAGGAGCTCCAACCTCCAAGCGCTTGCGCGGTTCCAGGAGGTTCAAGCGGCGGAGCGTTCCCCGGAGCTCGAAGCGGAAGCGGCGGCGGTTACGAACCAGGCACTCCTGTTCTACGTCTTCCCCCCAACCTGGTTCGTCAACTACCCCAACCCGGAGGCAGCACGAGCGGCGCAAGCAGCGGCGGCTTCATCTTCAGTTCTCCCTCGTCCCCAACCCCAAGCAGCAGCAGCAACACCAGGTCTGGACACCATGGCAGATCAAAGTAACTTTCTTCTGTGCTGATCTTGCTCACAATGCAAACTAATAGGGTGATTGCCTGCTTGTACAAATCTTCAGTAAAGATTTAGAAATCTATGTTCTTGTTCAAAATGCAATTATTTTTTTCTATGGTTTAGGTTGCATAAGATCTATGCTTATTCAAGCAAAACAAAAGATGTCACCCCAGTGAAGTATGTCTATGTTACAGCATGATCAATCAGATATGTGATTTGTTTTATCTAGAGAATGTACAGGATTTTTAACTAGGCAAGAACGTGCTATAAATTGGTGGATTAGGTTTGCTGGGTACTCATAATCAAATGAAACAAATCAAGCTTCATATAAATCCTCTATTGAGATGTTGACACATCACTCCATGTTGTAATTTAAACAGAGCGGTGTTGATGAAATTACTACTGGTACTCTGGTACTCATCATATCCAAAATTATACCCAGGTTTTTTATCTTGACAACATGGCGTTTGGTGATTGGTCTATGGAACGTAATGTCTGCCCAAGAAGAATAACATGTTTTACTTATGAGGTATTGAGGAGTATGATTGCAGCTGACACAGGAGAACAACATGGTGCAAACTCCTAGACTGAGTTTGGCACTTTGGCTTATCAAAGGTATATCAAATGCACTAAAGGGTGTTTGTATTTTCATTGAACTTGTTCGTGGTAGCTATCATAGCTATATCTCTTACTAGTTAAATGTATGTGCCACAACGGCCCGGGCTGTTGTTTTTATCATTCAAACCAATATATATCATGTATAGCCGCTCAAGCTCATTTTCAGTTTTGTTCTGATTAGAGGCCTCATCTCTCTATTCGGTTCCACTTGTGTTAACATCTGGTTCCAGGCGTTCGTTCAGTCTTATAGTAGGATAATTTCACTTCTAGCTACTCAGAACTAATGATACTAGCTAGTTTCAGTGCTGACCTACTCAGAACTAAAGGATGTATGTATTTATTAAGACTACTTAGTCATCTAAATGCACTAGCCCTGCTATGAACTGTGCTTTCTCATAATAGATATAAGATTAACAAATGCTGCCGCACATGCGGAACAGGTGTGTCGGCGTGATGATTCGTGTTATACATGGGCGTACCAGCGCAAGTGAAGTTAAAGTTATGGGGAAGGAGGTGATCATATTTCACTATGGGAAGCATCAGTTAACATGGCCATGTTTCTGTGAGTTCCCCTTGAGGAGTTGAGGTTAGAGTTAACGAATATGAGGTTTGTGTTGCATTTAACTAGTGGATAAAATTAACATTTGTGACTGTAAACCCAAATTAACTCATGGGTACTTTCATGCAGCCCATACATTGTTGTTGTTCACTACTGTCCCAAGTATGTAGAGGTCATGACAGCTGCGGCAAGTGATCAAGCAATGGGTTTGTCTAAGATGGAGATGGGTATGTTTGATGCAATAATTAGGAGTTTTATGTAGAACGATGATAGATGTGATGTATCAAGTGGGGGATGTCTCCAATGGCGGCATTTTTATTTTAAGTCTGACATACTGGTTTGTTATCCCACTCAACATATATTACATAACCTACAATAATTCACTGAAAATAAGCTGCAAAGTATAGCAGTTGCAGAAAAAATACCAGACATTTGTCTCATAAAAAATAGAAACTGATCGTGCATACACCATGGTGTAAACCAGGCATCTATCATAGCTGGGTGGTTTGACAAGGATAACCCATGCATCCGGAATCAATTTGTTGGTTCCCACCTTTAATACGACATTTACAGCTGCATGTTTCCATGATGCAGGTTCAAGGGGGCACAATAAAAACTGACAGACTACTCTGTCCGCACAGCACCTCTAAAACTCCTCGACACCGCCCCGACCATCCAAGGAAAATATGCTCGCCCTCAGTCCGGAAGAGTGCATGGAAAGGGTGTAATCTGGCAGGTCAGAGACCCAAAAGGTGGATGCCATCCTGGGGATACAAGCTGTCCAATTTTGTTAAGTATGCACAGTCAACCTCAATGCAGATATCAGGGTGATATATTTTTAGATAATGGAAGGGTGATTCTGAAGGTTTAAAGTTAGGAGAACTTAATGCCTCGCTATTCAGTACTATTATTTTTAGAGTATGTGGTGAACTCAAATGAAGCTTGTAACAGATTATCTTTTAAAATATGTTGTCTACTGGGAGTACTTGAGAATGAGACAGGGGTTGGTCATCTCTAGATGGACCGTGGTCTGATTTAATGTAGTTACTGGGTGTCACAAAAGGTACATGCCTCGGTGTCCAGGGACTATCTTAGGTGGAATTATACATGATCTGAAAGTCTCTCTGTAGCACTTTATTTCTGCAAATGTGGTGTATATTTCTGGAGTTTGTTAAAGTAGCTCATGAACTTGCAAGATTAGGCGCCACGAATCAAGTAGAGCAGGTCTATGCATCACATGATGTGCCTACATCATGGTACTGGTGGCCAGCGATCTTGCTGTGTCACAATGCTAATGGAATACACGTGGTTCATTTAAAAAAAAAAAACTAGAATGAAAATTTCAACTCTGGATGGCACAATTGCCAATTACGAAAAAAGTTTCTGATTACATGATTGGACTACTATATGTTTGGGATTCATCTAAAGCTGACAATGTTGATAGATTGCTAATCTGCGAGTTGAAAGAAATTATTAAAGAAACATATGAGGTCATCTTATAAGATCAAAACGTTGACATATTGATTAATGTGCTCCTCCAAATAGTCTTTGAGGCTGTTATTCAGATCAATGATGCGGCAGCCTAGAACTTTGAACATGAGTTTTGCCTTTTCACCATTCTTGGTATCTGCTCGTTCACTGATGAATTTAGCAGGCCAAATGACAATCCAGAAGCTACCTCATAATCACATCTCGCCGTTCTTCTCACCTCAAAATCTGACACTTTCAGCCTTCATATGCCTTACTACGGTATCAAAGCATGGAGCATAAAATAGGAAACACGCCAATTGATCATCTGCACGTATAAAATTGAATGGTTACTCTCTAGTATTTCAATGCCAATAATATATATTCTCCATCTGCCACGCACAAGTATAAAGACAGGACATGCATCAAGGGTCATACCATAGGCGTGGGTGCTGTTTCGAACATGCGGGTCATTAATACAAGTCTTATCAGTCTTGTTATCTCGTTCTTCCTGGCTATCAGTGGTGCTGCATTTTCTGTTGCCCAACTCTGGATCGATGCCACAGTAGCTATATTTGACCTTTTCCTTCGCTCATCAGATTTTGTTATCCAGGCCGACAGACCCAAAGCACACTTCTAGACAGCAACACAGTAACCAACTTCATCCAGCTTCTGATAAGCTTTGCTAAAATCTGATGTTGCATGCCTCATTGCTTCAAACAAGATCCTCTTTTCAGATATTATCACATAACTGTAATCTGCACTGAAAATCCCATATTGCGTGTATAATTGTTCAATCATTCTAAACAGAGCGCTACACTCTGCTTCAAATCTTCTTGCAAGCTTTCCTGTGCCTTCAAGACGCCTTGTTGGGGTCAGTGATGTTGGACAGTTGAACCTGATTGTTATATGGTCACTAGTTATGCTCCATCAGAAATCCATCAGTAATCAGTAGTAGTATTTTCCTCCAACCAGGTCCCCAAAAAGTGCACCAATCATCCTTAGTGGCCAAACTAACACTGCATTTTCCATCCTACAAAATACAAATCGATCATTTCAATACAGTTAACCTGTAACTAAGTCATGTCTCAAAGAAATTTTGACCATATGTGTCTGTATCAGCCATTTTTATATAATAAACTGATGTTGCTATCAGTTATAGTATCTGGACTAAAAAATACAATCCAGTTAGGTGGCAACCAATCTCTTAAAGTAATTAACATCAACCACTACGTATTGTGACCTCAGATGGCGCAAGATCCCCTCAATCCAACACACCACATTTCCAACGATATTATAGTAGTCATCTAATAGATTACCTTGACAGTTTGTGGTATTTTTTCACAAGAGCTTACATTATTCAATTTTGTTACTGTCATTAATGCTTCCATTTACTTAAACTGCAGAGCTATGTTGGATAATTTGATCAATATATAAAAAGTTAAATATGTCTCTCTGTACACTCCACCTTTCAGGTCTACCATACCTCACATTCCTTCTCAGTTTCCCTAATATTAAAATAATATTGAAATCGGTAATGAAAATGTTAGTATTCAAGTTGGAACATCTACCATGCTTATAAAAGTCAGGCCAAGAAGACTATTTGCACTCTTAATAGGTGGAAAATGCAGAAGTCCACCGAAACCTATTGACTCCACAAGCTGCCTTTTACTGCCATCGAAATGCGAGATAATGTCATGCACAGACCTCACAGAGCACCTTGATTGAACTCCCCCTGTTTCCATATGACATGTTGCATTATCCACCAGACCATCCGATTCCTCTGAAGATCTGTTTTGTAACATATCTTGAAAGTAAAATAGTGTATATTATCAGAAAACTAATGCTGAAATTGTCAATAGATCCTTGAGCATGGTTCAATATAGGCACATGCTCCTCCCTGCTTTCTTTCTCGCCCTGACTGTAAACTACTCATCCATGCATTCCTGTTCATCCCTGATGCAAATCCTCCAGTGTTGCATCCTATTCGAGTCTCCTCTTCAGAGTACTCAGATGCATTCATTCTGCTAGGAAACAACACCTATAAGGCGAACAATATCTGAATTGAGTCAGACAGTCACCCCAATTCTCACCACATACAGCATGATGAGATTCTAATCCGACGTACCTGATGTTTACCAGTTTTGGGAAGCCCATGTTACAGAAATCTGTGCAGCCTACCCACGAATTGGCCATATGCACTGTGCTTCTCGTTCCACATCCATCCATGATTGATGCAATCCATCTGGACATGACTGTTGTTCTTCCCCTTTACCTGCTGAAATTTCTCCTTCCGATTAAATGATGCTCTATAGGGAAAACAAGATCTTGAAATCAATAATGCGACCACGCAAAATGTTCTAAGGAGATCGAGATTCATTGGGCAGACAAGCTCACAAGAACGAACCATAGTTGCTCGATCCTTGTATACCAATGATCTACACCTTCAGTTTCTCATCCTTGTCCTTCATCCGCTCCGGCGTCGTTGTCCTGCGGCTCCTAACTCGGGGAGGAGAAGCTCCGCTTGTACACGACCCACCTCACCTGTCCCAAGCCCCGCTACTACTCGCCCGGCTGGCGCACCCGGGCGGCCGTGGCCGTTCAGCTGGCCTGGCGGAGGTACAAGCACCGCAGGACGCTCCTATGCCAGGTTCGCATGCGCTGCCTGAGGTGGGGACTGTGGCCTTGGGGCGGGGCGGGGGCGATGGTCGCCGGCGGTAGAGGGGCTCGTGCCCTGGCTGTCGCACCGCTGGATCCGGCCATGAGCGGTGCTCTCTGGATTCCTTCCTGTTGGAAATTTTGATAGGCACACACGAATCCGCCACACAGCGCAGCGGCATGCCACGTAAGCACGCTGCTTTAGATTTAATGGTCACCAGATATGATAACTGTAATCCACGTGTCGGCCATCTGTCAGTTTCTGTAAACCATCTGAACCGTTCAAGCCTATGGGTACCTACCAACTGGGGCACTGAAACATTTGCCGTGCTATCAAGGCAAGGAGGAGGAGGGGCTAGCAGCTAGTAATCAGAGCTAATAGACAATGGCATGTGAAGGTTGAGTAGGACCGTGATTTGTGCGGGAGCTAGAGTAGTTTATAGGGCACCGTTAAGCACTCGAGCTTGCAGCATTGTTTATAGGGTACTCTACTCTTGGGAAATGTAAGCAGCTGGTCAGAGAGTTACCAATAGGATGGGGAGCTAGTTTAGTTTGTTTCCCTGAGAAAAGCTACTCCCTCCGTCCTAAATTATAAGACGTTTGACTTTTTTGGCCTTAAGTTTGACCACTCATCTTATTCAAAAAATTTTATATAATTTCATATTTTTTTTGTTGTGGCTTACTTTACTAATAGAAGTTCTTCAAAATAACTTAAATTTGGCCATATTTGCATAAATTTTTTTTGAATAAGACGAATGGTCAAACTTGGCCAAAAAAAAATTAAACGTCTTATAATTTGGGGACGAAGGAGTAGTAGTTTGTTTTCCTTTCTTACCAGTAACTAGATTAGATAGGTAAAGAAGTGGGTTGTGATCTATTACATGAACTGAGCTGGCTGCTGCCCTGTTCTAACTTCAATTCCATTCCAAGTGTATACGCTGACAGACAGCGACAGCTTGTGGGGTTATATAAAAAGTAGTAAAATAATAAAACTCTATCCATGCAAACGATAGTGCATGTATGGGCAGCAATTAATTTTGGTTCAATATATATTCTCAGCCATTCCCAACTGCTTGACGGTGACATATCTGAACTCTGAATTGGACGGGATTCGTATACCAAGCTGGATAGGATCAGCAAGCCACTGAAACGGGATCATTTCTGTCTGCGGATTATGGTCTTGCATGTAGTACTCTCTCGCAGCAGTCTGAACTCTGGAGTCGTGGGAGCGAAAGCAGAGGATCTCGTTCCCTCTTGTTGTGATGAGTCATGGCACAGCATGACTTGAGGAGTAAGCATGCATGGGATGGAAGTTTTTTAAAAAAATGGGCAGCATGCGTCAGAGCTTACATCAGTCGGTATCGGAATGCATGGTACAATACAAGCACACCAACTGTACTGTACAAATATTAGCATATTGATTGATGCAATCATAGTACCCGTTGTTTATTTATGGTGGTATCAACCACCCGTCCAATCTCTAGACGGTCAAAGCTTCATGCTTGTATGTATATACACATAAGGAACACATGCTTGGGCAGCTTGGACTCATCGATCACAGACACAGCACGCGAGGATATATGCTCTGCTTACGCCGTGTATCTAAAATATTCAGTGATGTGCATGAAAGCTCAGGGGAAATAACGATTAAAATGACGATCACACATGATTTGATGATTTTATTTCATTATTATCAGAAGAAGCAGATTAAAGTTACAGCATAAAAACAACTCAGTAATCCAAGGATTATCGAAAGCTCCCAAAGCAAAACTGCAGGCAGCTGCAACAAGACGAAGACTCAACTAAGCGACTGTCCTGTCGAACTCCTCACAACAGCCTTATAATTAGGCCGTGGAACCCAGCCTGAGGCTGATCCCAACGCTGTGCCTCCTCCATTGCTGACTGGAACAAGCAGCTGTGCACACATAGCATCCAGCCCGGCCCACAAGGAGCTTACCACCAAGGAATCCTGCGGGCAGGCAGTCCGATCCCTTCCTTGTCGAGTCCACACCATTGCCACCACGTCCAGGTCCACAAGCAAGCCCGATTGCACCGAGCTTACCTTGGCCCAAATTAAGCCTCAAACAAACCTTGTGACTGAAGACGCATGGTGTCCCTGGCTCTCATACATTGCGTATGTATACGTAGTTGTATCTATGGAAGCCGTATCCCTGTAGGTATTGGTATCGAATAAGTATTAGAGATACGGCCGGCACCACCCCCACCCACATCGTTTCATCATAAAACAAACATTAACAGCACGCAAGCGTGTGAGTTACTCGAGACGGACGTATCGGCCCGGGGAAACAAGGAGGTGAGGCACAGGCCGGTCATGGAGGCGGCGAGTCGGCTAGGGTCGGAGAGGTCGGGAGCGGCGGAGGAGGAGGCGGCGGCGGCGGCGGCGACGAGTCGGCTAGAGTCAGAGAGGTCCGCGAAGGAGCAAGCGGAGAAGGAGGCGACGAGGCGGCGCGGCTCGAATCATTTGAGTCGACGTGGCCTTCTCCGCTCGCAGGGCTCCATCCTCGTCAATCTAGACAACTGCGATGAAATCGGCGCCACCATCGACTTTGAACGCTTTGTAGGCCTTAGGAGGTAATAATCACGTCACCATCCTTACATGGCTTTTTGTTTGGTGACGCAAATCACAACCATGAAATCACTACGTTTTTTTTTCTTTTGGTTATTGACAGAAATATTTGTCAATTTTATTCATTTTATTTTTAGTCTAGACCTGTACTGTTTTGCTACTAATAATAACTTTTTTTAATTTTTATTCTAGACCTGCGGAGGAGAATGAGGGGTTTCTTGCAATGGAAAAGCATATTTTGAACGCTGCAATGGATTTTTGGAAATCCAAAAATATTGTAAGAAATCTCTGCTGCATGAATTTCGTTTATTGTGTACTTTGTGCGCATATAATCCTTTATTAATTTTTATGTGTTTCAACCACAGAGCTGTGAATATGATTTGATACCTGACACCATGAAAATGTACCCTATGCTTGAGGGGCACTCTTGGTACCATTGCAACCTAATGTGTCAAAAGAGGGATATTGCCTACCGTAGCTCTGTATTCATTTTTGTTGAAGTCAAATGCAAATCAGAACCCAATAAAGAGAGGAGCTTTAGTGTAACGTCTTGCGTCACACTCGGTACGGATATTTTCCTTGCATACTCCGTATATAGGTGATAACACTAAAGTACTTTTTATTGAATCTCTTCATGCTTGTGTGCAGATGGGAAGAGCGGCCACGGTTGCAGATTATGTCCTAGTTTTATGAATATTTGGCATCCATTGAGAGAATGTTTTACGTGGCAGTGAAGACGGACACACTGTACTCTTTTATAATATTTAGTTTTTTTTTATAAAGGAAGACTTTATTAATTTTTCAAGCGCATTATATCGAGATGATACAAAGTTTTGAAAACAATTCTTCTGGCCTCTGCTTGACAAGAAACACAAAGCCAAATAAAAAAGGAAGCCACACACACACTGGCGGGCGTTCGGGTTACCCGAATTTTTTGGGTCGGGTAATTGAAAATTCAGGTAATAAAAATTGGTACCCGAAATTCATCCTGAAAAAGTACTACCCGAAATTTTGGGTACCCGATAATTCGGGTTCGGATATTCCCGATATACCCGAACTTTGTAGAAAACGGCAATTTACACAAAACTTTAGTAGTAATTTATACATAATTTAGTAGCAGTTTTGTATTAAATTTCAACAACAATTTACAGAGAATGATATATTATAATTTCTTGTTCAAATAGAGAGAATTATATACAAGTAAAGTGATAGGTTTAAGTGTTTAATAGAAAATACATCACAAGCACAAAGACACAAACATATATATTCGGGTAGTTTGGGTAATTCGGGTACTGAGGGACATTACCCAAACTAATGTCGGATAATTAAAATTAGTATCCGAATTTAGGATCGGGTACCTTAGGTTCGGGTAATTCGGGTCCGGGTTCGGGTAGTTCGGGTACGGGTAATGGGTATCGGGTATTTTGCCCAGGGTTACTAGTGACTATCAATTCGCAAACTAGAACGCCACCCATGTGCTTGGAAGAAGTGAAAGCAAGATTCTCGGACCAAAACTTTAGAGAATGGGAGAAGCTGTGATTCTAGTCCCTAATGGGTGCTGATGCTTAGTTGTAGTTTTAATATTGTTTAGTGAATTTGAGGTATTCTAAATAAATTTTGAACATGTTTGAATATTTAGCAGCAAAGTAAGTTATTTTTCACTCTAAATCTAGATTGCAGGTAAACAAAACATCATGAGTCTACTTTCAAAGCCCCAAGCCATGATTTCTTCCACGCTATGCATAGAGTACCATTACTACTCAGTAAATTCTAAAGAAATATGTATAGCTAACACCAATGGTCATGGAAGTCCACATCTGGCATCGATTCTAATAATTCTCCAAAAGGAACAAGAGAATGCAGAAGCTACATATGCTTAGAGAGAGAAGGTGATGCATGTTAAAAAAGAAGATGAGAAAATAAAGTGAGACATGATGAAAAAAAAAACTTCTTTATGAAATCATTAGTAGTGATAGTTTATATTGTGTGAACAATAGTCTCAATATTTCTTCATCTATATAGATCATTTTATTGGTATCGAAACCACACTAGTAACGTTAGTTAGTCTCTATTAGTGATGCCCTCACGCAAAAGCTTGAGGTATGCACATGTACTCTTGTGAAATCACAAGTAATGTTAGTTAGTCTCTATATTAGTGATGCTCTCACGCAAAAGCTTGAGGTATGTACAGTACAACTGCTCTTGCTTTCAAGTAGCCGGTGTAATAATGCGATTGCCAAGTACTACATGTATGTACCTTGCATTAAGACGTGTCCACGTGCATCCTCCAAAAAAAAAAAAAAAACGCCCAAGACATTCCACCAATGACAATGAGGCAGTGAAGGTAGTAGGGCAAGCGGACTCCAAAGTGCAAACTGGGGAAAGCAGACTCCGATCTCCTCGACAGCGTGGCCAATCCAAGGTCCACACATAGCCCGGGCCCACACTTGTTTTACGATACTGTTATCACAAACCAAACCAACCAACCCCCTCGTCCGCATTGACCAATCTGCTCCCGGCACCATGGCGAGGATCAGGGGCCCGCCGCGCCTCGTCGTCCTGCTCGCTCTCGCCGTCCTCGCCGCCGTCTCCGTCGCCGCGGCGGCGGCTGCCGAGGCGCGCGCGCAGTCCACGTACATCATCCACCTCGCGCCAGGCCACCCGGCGCTGTCCGCCGCGCGCGCCAACGGCGGCGGCGAGGCGGTCCTCCGCCGCCTCCTCCCGCGCCGCCTGCGCGCGCCGGGGGCCGCGCGTGCTCTACTCGTACCAGCACGCCGCCACGGGCATCGCTGCGCGGCTGACGCCCCAGCAGGCCTCGCACGTCGCGGCCGGGGAGGGCGTCCTGGCCGTGTACCCGGACCAGGCACGGCAGCTGCACACCACCCACACCCCGGCGTTCCTCCGCCTGACCGAGGCGGCCGGGCTCCTCCCGGCCGCGACGGGGGCCGCCGCGTCGTCTGCCGTCGTCGGCGTGCTCGATACCGGGCTCTACCCCATCGGCCGGGGCTCGTTCGCAGCAGCGGATGGGCTCGGCCCGCCGCCCGCGTCCTTCTCCGGCGGATGCGTCTCCACGGCCTCCTTCAACGCGTCCGCCTACTGCAACAACAAGCTCATCGGCGCCAAGTTCTTCTACCAGGGGTACGAGGCCGCTCTCGGCCACCCCATCGATGAGACCAAGGAGTCCAAGTCGCCGCTGGACACTGAGGGCCATGGCACGCACACCGCCTCCACGGCGGCTGGCTCGCCGGTGCCCGGCGCCGGGTTCTTCGACTACGCCAAGGGGCAGGCCGTGGGCATGGACCCCGGCGCGCGCATCGCGGCGTACAAGATCTGCTGGACTTCCGGATGCTACGACTCCGACATCCTCGCCGCCATGGACGAGGCCGTCGCCGACGGCGTCGACGTTATCTCCCTCTCCGTCGGCGCCAACGGGCACGCCCCTAGCTTCTTCACCGATTCCATCGCCATCGGCGCTTTCCACGCGGTGAAAAAAGGGCATCGTCGTCTCCTGCTCCGCCGGCAACTCCGGCCCCGGCGAGTACACCGCCGTCAACATTGCGCCGTGGATCCTGACCGTCGGCGCGTCCACCATCGACCGCGAGTTCCCCGCCGATGTGGTCCTCGGCGACGGCCGCGTCTTTGGCGGTGTGTCTCTGTACGCTGGTGACCATCTGGACTCCACTCAGCTGCCGCTGGTGTTCGCCGGGGACTGTGGTTCCCGCCTGTGCCTGGTGGGCGAGCTCGACCCGAAGAAGGTGGCCGGCAAGATCGTGCTTTGTCAGCGTGGTAACAACGCTCGCGTCGAGAAAGGAGCGGCGGTCAAGCTCGCCGGTGGGGTCGGAATGATCCTCGCCAACACCGAGGACAGCGGCGAGGAGCTCATCGCCGACTCCCACCTCGTGCCGGCGACTATGGTCGGGCAGAAGTTCGGCGACAAGATCCTGTACTACGTCCAGACGGACCCGTCGCCGACGGCGACCATCGTGTTCCGCGGCACGGTCATCAGCAAGTCGCCGTCGGCGCCGCGGGTTGCGGCGTTCTCGAGCCGAGGCCCCAACTACCGCGCGCCGGAGATCCTCAAGCCCGACGTCATCGCCCCCGGCGTCAACATACTCGCGGCGTGGACCGGCGCCGCCTCCCCCACCGACCTGGCCATCGACCCGAGGCGCGTGGAGTTCAACATCATCTCCGGGACGTCCATGTCCTGCCCGCACGTGAGCGGCCTCGCCGCGCTGCTCCGCCAGGCGCACCCGGAGTGGAGCCCCGCGGCGATCAAGTCGGCGCTCATGACCACGGCGTACAATCTGGACAACTCCGGGGAGACCATCAAGGACCTCGCGACGGGCGAGGAGTCGACGCCGTTCGTCCGTGGCGCCGGTCACGTCGACCCCAACGCCGCCCTCGACCCGGGGCTGGTGTACGACGCCGGCACCGACGACTACGTCGCCTTCCTCTGCACGCTCGGGTACTCTCCGTCGTTGATCTCCATCTTCACGCAGGACGCGTCGGACGCCGACTGCTCGAGGAAGTTCGCTCGCCCCGGCGACCTCAACTACCCTGCCTTCGCCGCCGTCTTCTCCTCCTACAAGGACTCGGTCACCTACCACCGGGTGGTGCGCAACGTCGGCAGCAACTCCAGCGCGGTGTACGAGGCCAAGATCGTCAGCCCGGCCGGCGTGGACGTCACGGTGACCCCGAGCAAGCTCGCGTTCGACGGGAAGCAGCAGAGCCTGGGCTACGAGATCACCATCGCGGTGTCAGGCAACCCGGTGATCGTGGACGCAAGCTACTCGTTCGGGTCCATCACCTGGAGCGATGGCGTGCACGACGTCACGAGCCCCATTGCCGTGACCTGGCCGTCCAGCGGTGGTGGAGCAGCAGCCATGTAGTAGGCTGCTGCTGTTGCTACTGCTCTGGCCAGTTTGTACAGGGCCATCGAATATTCAGATCCGAGATGATCTCCACGCGTCGCATCCTGCCTGACATTGTTTATCTGATCAAGGTGAGGAATAGGATGCCTGATTCTCCGCTGTGTCATCATCATTCACTCGACTGATCTACGGAATAATTCAGCTGCCCCTATCGTGGTCGTGGACCAATGGATAATGCTCGCAGTTGCAGCTCTCTCTTTTCATCATTTTAGGAGTACAGTAGGTTGGTTGGAGTAGTGTACGTGATTGGCTGCTTGCAACTTGCAAGGCAGCGAGGGTTCCATTATGGCCGATGGCGATTGGACATGTATGGAAAGTTTGTAACGACTGGAATGATCATTGTATCATCTTTTTTTATGCTGGCATGTTTATAGCTCTATTGCTTTGTGTGTCACTTGGGTACGCATGCTATAAGAGGCGAGACATGGCTAATTGGCTATGGCACCTGAGTGTTCCTAAGCCACATCCAGCATTCTGTTGTTTTGGACCATCTGATGAAGACTGAACAAGTCACATTATCTCCAACCTCCGGAGCTCCTCTTAGCTCTTCTTGGACAGAATAATGTTGTTTTGGACCATCTGATGAAGACGGAACAAGTCACATTATCTTCAACCTCCAGAGCTCCTCTTCGCTCTTCTTGGACAGCAAATAGCCAGTACACGGTGAAATCAACTTATTTAATTAGCTCACTTTACGGATGGTTTGAGCACTACAAAAAGCAACATCATTTGGAAAGCTCGATCAGAAGATAAAGTGCAGATTCTTTATAATGGCGGAAAGCTTAGGCGTCACATCACAACTAATAAATAACTTGAAGTCCTAGCTCAGATAATATTAGACCTCTGCATTCCCCTATGCGGTGTTGTAGCCACCTAAAATGCTCAGATAATATTAGATCGTTCTTTTTGAAAACTCTACGGCCGGATAATAATCACGCTCAACTCTGATAATGAACACCCCAGCCCCCAGGTCCCCGAGCAGGGGAGCACTGACCACCGAGCATCACAGTACATCACAAATCGGATTGGACAATGAATGCTACTAGAACGGTAATGTCGTCCGGCTTCCCCTTGCGCAATCGCCTTGAGCCTGGTTGCTTTGACCTCTCGTAAGCGACGCCGGCGATGATGTCCGCCATGTTCTTGGGCGAGAAGCCCAGCTTGGTGCCCATCTGCACGGCGAGCTCCAGCTGCTCCTCGAGAATGTTGTCGAACAGCCCGTCCGTCCCGACCACCACGACGTCCCCAGCCCTCACCGCGAGCTGCCCCGACTTGGCATCCGCGACCCTGTCGCTGTTTACGGCCTTGGCGCTGAGCTGAAACGTCGTGTCCCTGGAGGAGAAGAGGTGTTGTCTCCGCCGGGCTTCGCTGGAGGCGAAGCGAAGCTTGGCTCGCGTGGTGCGGGACAGGTGCCGCTGCGGCGTCGACAGGAACACGATCTTGCCGCCCCGCAGCACGACGAAGGCGCAACTTATTTTGCTATGGGACGAGTTGCATTATCTTCTATAAGGATTGTACTCCAAACTTTATTTAAGTGACAGGTGCAGGTTCTATATTGCTTTTACTCAAGAAAAATCGACCTTATACCTTAAGTGATATAAAAGAGCAAAAGCAACGGACTTTCTTTTAACAAATTCTATTGGTATTTTTAAGTTATGAAGAATTGTTTTCATAGTTTAACACATACATTAACACAAAATCTTGATGCTTATGAAATGATTTGGCAAGAGGTTAAACACGTAACACCGAGGGTGTTACAATCATCACTCAGCTAATTAGTGAAGCACTATTAGTTTAAATTAGATATTCCTTAATCAAGTATAATATGTTTCAATTAAGATAAACTTCACCACTGAAGTTATTACTTAACTCCTTAAGCATACAATGGTTGCAAGGATTGAAGCAATCAGCTAGGATAGAAACTACAGACAGGGCAGCAATACAACACCAACTTCAAACAGTCATAACAGAAGATCTAGACATTCAGTAGAGGAGTTCCTAGACTTTTTGGAAAGCTCAGGAACTTCCCTACAACTTTCTTATCATCACCCAAAAGTGATTCTTAAGCTATCAAGGTTAAAAACTACAAGAAAGATTGATTGCAATAAAAATAGGACAGAACATAGCTATAAGCTTCAGAGAAGCATATCTGAAGTTCTAGGCATGCAACAAACTTGATTCTTAGCTTTTTGGAAAGCTTATAAAGTTTTTTGCAACTTTGTTGTTAACACCTCAGATTGATTCAATCATTATCAAGGTCAAACAGTCAGAGAATCAATTCTGTCCAGAATTTGGACAGAACTTAATCCTGAACTTAACACACTCATAACCATAGTTATAGACCACCAAAAATAGTGGTTCAAGATATTTTGGAAAGCTTATGAAAAACACTATAACTCTCTAATTGTCACCAAGAGGTGATTCATAAGCTAACTAAGCCAAACAACCTATTCTTTCAGACTTACACAGAAAGTAGACAGAAACTGATTGGTAACATGTAAAATTTATAACTCCCAATCCTGTTGCCCTAAAGTCATGAAATGTTAGGACAAACTAGATATGGAAGTCCTTTACAACTTTTGTATAAAAAGTCATCTATATTAAATATCATTTTAAACATGTAAACATCCACTGAACAGAATCTGCACCTGCTGCCATTTCAGCAAGCAAGTGTAGTTTAGTTCATTACTTGACCATTTATATATATTGCCAAGCATAGTCAAACAAAAGCATGGATTATTAATCTTTTTAAACTTATCTATTTATCACTAGTTAAACTACTCATGAAAACACATTAGAATATTCAAAGCATGTAGATGACAAGTGGATACTCTACCCATCCTTTATTTGCTAAGCAAGCTTGCAAAGAAGACATGCTTAAGCATATGAAGAGGATTAAGCTAGCCATTCAAAGACTCATATTACTTTTACTATCATGAGGACATCCTCCTTAAACGAAGACAAGACATACAAATGAGCAGTCACCAAATTATATGCATACATGTACTAAAGAAATATTTAAGCAAACTCTCTTTAATTATTAATCCTACATATAATTTATTAATATACTAATTAGGTAAGGTAATCAAAATGCCTAGGAACAGCAAGGGGGTGTGCCTCAAGGTCAATATTTAAACACTAGAATACACTCAAGATTAATAATCATTTACTTAATCATTTAAACATTTATATAAGTACAAGAGAAGATATTTCTTTTTATAGCATAGTACATAACTATTATCTGGCTAGATAAATTACTATCATTAACTCATCAGTAGGATATCATGATTTTCATAACCTTTATATAGGCTAAAGATTTATTGAACTTAAACAAACAACTACTCATGTTATAATAGCAATTATTAAACAAGAAAAGATATTTTTCCTTTATTAACTTAATGATTAGGAAACACATCAAAATGAGCATGTCATTGCCATGGGACAGCAAGAGCGGAATGTCTCATGGTCTTCAGTCAAATCCCAAAAACAAGCAATCCTAAATTAACTTTCTCTTTTTTTATTAATTACCTTATTACTACTATGAGACTAATCACTATTATTAAGCTAAAACAAGCCAAGCCCTGAATCAGTGGGGTTTGTTGATTCATGGTCTTCACTGAATGTCAAAAATCACTTAAGTTGATTAGGAAATTAACTAAAGTGATTAACTTTTTATTAACCATTTTTACAGTCATAAAGTGAGCCAAAATATTTTTCTAAAGTGAAAGTGCTCAAAATAGCACCCAAATTTTGTGGAGACAGATTCTAGCATGTAAAGCTTAACCCTAAATTTTCATAATTTTTGGATTAATATTGTGGCCTACAAAAAATCATAAAACTGAACATTTATGGATTAAAAGAGAGAATTTTAAATCAGTAAAATTTTATTAAACATAGCAAACTCATATTTTTCTTACATAGATAACATCACAAGGAACACAGAACAATTTTTCTTGTATTTTTATCATTTCTATTTATTTAGTTATGGATTTTCAAAGAATTAGCAAAATAAAACATTTTGAAAAAAGTTAAAACTTCTCCCTCTCTTTCTCTCAAGGGGTGACAGCCTGCCCCCCCGCGTGTCAGTGACCTAGGGTAGAGCCCCGTGTTGATCACGGTGGCCGACGGCTTTGACCGCCTTTGCTCGCCGACGACGACCTCGCCCGGCGGTGGCGACTTCACCGGTGAACTCCTCTCTTCTCCACGCACCCCGTGGTACTACTATCCCATCTCCTCGAGCACCGGAGCACACACGTGGCGGCTGCCATGGCGGGACGGCGCCGCGTAGGCTCAACGGGCGAACAATGGTGGTTTTTCCGGCGGCTCGAAGGCCTCCGGCCAATGCAACTTGCCCACGCCGCGTAGGCTCAACGGCAGCGAACAATGGTGGTTTTTCCGGCGGCTCGAAGGCCTCCGGCCAATGCAACTTGCCTACGCGAACATGACTGGCCGATTTACAGGCTCGCATACCCTAGTTATTGCGCCCAACCACGACGGCGGCGGCTGACATGGCTGATCTTGCCGACGAAGCGGCGTTCCGGTGATACGACGCGGTAGAAATTCAACTAATGGCTCGGGTATCATCAGCAGCTCACCCCGACTTCGATTAACTAGGTGGTTGCGGTTGGAATCGGACGGAGAGACACTGCCGGCGGTGATGGCGATGGTAGTGGTGTGAACCAGCGGCTCCAGCGTCGTTCCAGTGAGTCAAAGCATCGTCTGTGGAAACGGATAGACCGATGATGATCAGTGGATCAAGGTGAAGCTATGACGCGTAAGAGATGAGCATGAGCTACTCTGATCTACGATGACCAAGGCGAGGTGCTCACGGTGGCGTATTTGCTGGCAGTGGGAAAGAAGACGACCAAGCGGATAACTCCGGTGATGTCAAGCGCTGAGATTTGGTTCACCGGATGCACAACGAAGTTGCGGAGCTGGCTGTGCGAGCAATTAGATGTTGATAGCATGTGGTTGATGAATTTCGCCGGTGAAGGAGATGGTGGCCGGCGGTGACAGAGAGAAAGAAGGAGGTAGACGGTGGCCGGCTCTCGGTATTTATAGGGCATGGGCAGGTCAGTGAGGTGGCCAGGGGCTTCATGACGACGTCCAGGTGGTTGGTGACGCGCAACGGCCGGCGAAGGCGCGAGAACGGCCTCCACATCGCCGGCGACCGCACGGCATGGGCAGAGGAGAAAAGGAACTTGCCTCCGGTTACTGTAGCAGTTCACCTATTCTTCTTCTTTTTAAAAATTACTTTCAAAATTGTATTGAAACTTGAAAATTTTCCAAAATAAAAGTTGCTCAAAATTTCAAATCCTACAACTTTGCTTTTAGAACCATATCCAAATTCCAAATATTTTTGAAAATGATAAATTCCAGTTTTGAATTAGGGTTTGAAAATCCCTTTTGCTGATTCAGTTTTGAGCAATAAAATTAGTGATTTAATAGTGATCCAACATCATAACCAGAGACACTATTGCAAAGTACAAACTTCACAGCAATCAATGGAATAAAAGTTGAGCAAATTTTATTTATGAACTCTCATCTAATAATTCCTCCAAAATTGAATTTGTTTACTGTTTTTTCAGGGGCTTAGCCAAATATGACTCAGTGTAGAATTTTGGAGATCAAGTTTAAGCATGTTTAGCTTGAAAATACAATCAAACTTTTATTTCATAAGAAAGCATATACATTATTCTTCAAAGTTTGTGTGGGGGTATAAATCCCTATACACTCATGGTTGGTTTTAGGCCTGTTCGGACGGGGTAGTCCAGCCCACAAGACCAAAACCGATCGGCCTTTTAGGCCTGGTTGGCCTAGACAGATAATTAAGAGTTACTTATCATACAATGCAACTAGTTGGTTAGAAAACCAACTGTATCCTAGGCAGATATGGTCTAATTGTAACCGACCATATTGGGATCTTAGGATCTGTAACCCTGCTCCCGGACTATATAAGGCGGGCAAGGACCCCCCCTCAAACGAATCGAATCCAATCGAGCAATCAACAACAGAGAGCAGGACATAGGGTATTACGCATCTAGCAGCCCGAACCTGGGTAAACTGTGTGTGTTGTTCTTCTGTTACGTCTTGTTCGTAATCCAAGCGTGCCTCTACCGATAAATCACTACCGTTGGTGTACCCGTGGTAGACTGCCGCCGATATTTTGTCGACAGTAGTGCGCTAAGTAGGGGTGTGCTCCTAGTCCGTTGCTGAGCGAGATGGTAGTCTTCATCGATATCTGCTAAAAAACCGGATGAGTCGTTCCTAACAGATTCATCTTTCCTTTTATTTCTTCCGCGGTTTCCTAATCGCAAGTTAATCTCTTTTCCGATCTTGTGATTCAACGCCGCATCAACGCCGTTCAACACGAGCCGAAGGCCGACGGCGGCATCCGCGCGAATGTCTTCATGACTACTACTCTGATCAACCTAATCGGCACCAAACATGGCTCCATCGGCAGCACGTGGCGTCACTATTTTTTCTCCCGATCTCCTGTGTCAATCGCTGTCCTATCGTCGTGTGATGGTTCCATCAGTCAAAAGCAACAAGCAGAGATCCATGTATGCATCTATGCTATGGATGAACACACGTATGATATACGTGTCAATCTACAGGGCCATGCAGGATGACGCATGCAACAAGCTAACAATCAAGCTCACTTGCACTACAGGATTCAGGCGCTTTGCCGGGAGCAAAATGATTTGCTGGGAGCTTTTTGTCGGGCACCCGGCAAAGACAATCTTTGCCGGGAGCCTGACAAGGAGGCACCCGGCAAAGAATGGCCTCCGGCAAATCAGCCTTTGCCGGGTGCCAGGCACCCGGCAAATTTCGGCCGTCGGTAGAATGTTTTCTTTGCCGGGAGTCAACACCCGGCAAACCACGGCCGTCGGTAAAGTCGGCCAATGTGACGGCGACGACCTGCCGTCAGCCTTTGCCGGGTGCCACGCCGTTAGACACCCGGCAAAGATTTTTTAAAAAAAAAAAAAAAAAAACCCTTTGCCGGGTGTCTCCTGAGATGGCCCGCGGCAAAGGTGTTTTTGCCGGGAGCCTCTGTTGGCACCCGGCAAATTAATTTTGTTTTTTCTGTTTTTTTGGCCCCACTTTTTTTCTATGGCCTTGCTACAATAATTGAATCTATGTTTCAAAATTTGAGATAATTTTGAGTTTTTTAACTATATTTCCTTAATTATTTTCCTTTGGTTGAATTTTTTCTACTACTCCTAATTTGAACTGCAGGTACATGAAATAATGGTATTCAGTCTTTCCAAAAATGGTATTCATGATCTTCAGCGTATGTTGAGACTGTATCTAGGACCTAGCATGAAATTTCATGCATCGTGTTGTCGTAATATGACAGGTTAATCGCATAAAATGTGTTCATGCATGTGTTTTTTGCCGGAGGCTCTTTGCCGGGTGCTGCTCCCGGCAAAGGGTTTGCCTGGTGTTTTCGGGCCTTTGCGGGTGTTTTTGCTCCCGGCAAAGCGCTGAATCCTGTAGTGTTGCATACACATGCACCCATCGAGCGTGCAGCTGCCGTGCACCGACGAGTTCGACTAGCGCCCGATTCGACTCCTCGCTGAGTTCGACTATTTTGGGCAACGAGCCATCTCGAACCTGCAGCAAGCCATCCTCCGAGCCGTGCCGGCTATTACGATCGATCCACCGATTCCTCCACTCGGCCGCCAATATTCTCTACTTGACTCGCCGATTTCTCCACGTGACGCACCGACATCTCCACGCTACGTGCCGACTACTCCATGCGATGCATCTACTACTCCGATCGATCCGCCGATTACTCTACCCGGCCATCGACTTCTCTGCTCGGACACCGACTCCTCCGTGGGACACGTCGACTATTCTGCTCGGCCACGACAACGAGTCGTCTTCACTGACAAGCCAAGCCATAATTTTAATATATTTTTCTAAATATTCTCCAATCTCCATATATCTCCATATGCCTCTCCAATTGTTGTATCTCCATATCAATTAATCTTTGAAATTTAACTCGTCGACCAGCCGCCAGCTATGCTTTTATTCGAGGTATCCAGAGATGACCCTGTCCTCGACCTCGACCTACACGTGCATGCAGCTCCACGCTCTTCATTATGATCAGTCAGCAGCGGTTCTTCAGTGACCCTTGTGCTCCTACGCGTACATGAGGCATGAGCTCCTCCACGCTATGGGGTATGAGATAGCTGGGGCTGGGTAACAAGGTACAAAGCTACGCTGCAGGGCACCATTTTTTTCGCCATTCGACTCGCCGACCAGCCACGTTCTGATTCGCGTTGTCTAGAGAAGACCCTGTCCTTGACTAAATCCTACACGTGCATGCAGCCCCGCACTCTATGTTATGGTATTATCAAAATTTTATGTGTTTAATAAACTTTCATTTCATAAAATCACAAATCACCTTAATTGATAATGTTAACAACATTTCCATAGATAGTATTTCATGAAACAAATAAAACATGGCATATACAACATGGATATGCTAAAATTAAATCATGGAATGCATTTATGCATTAATGCTGGATGATCATGCATGATGACCACTTTTAATTATGTTTTAATTAATACCATAACACCAGAAGTGTTACATAACCCCGAAGCCATAGCTCATAATCATGATCCTGAAGATCATGAGTCAAGTCCTGAAGACTTGACTTGGGCATCAACTGTTGTACTCTTTTTTTTCTCGATGAGTTTTTTTCCACTGGGTTTCTCATGCAAGGTTTTTAACGAGGCAACAGGTGCAGCATAAGCAGCGTATGTGATGTACTCTTTTCTCCTACCCTTTTTTTTGGCTGGGTATTTTGGGGGAGTTTTTAACAAAGCATGCACAATAGCGTGATTCACCCAAGGGGAAGTGTTGTAAAGTGGGTGAATCATATATGACCACAACATGAAGTACTTTGTGGGCATATCATATATGGCTAATACGACACAACACTATTCATTTGTGACATATATGTGGGGAGGAGAATGAGACACTAGCCTATGACTCATTAGGCCTCATCCTCCTATAAATTGGAGGTTATCTCACGGTTGTAAAGATCTATCAATCAGAAGAGCAAAAGTGAAATACAAAGAGCTCCAATTCCTCCCCATCTCTATCTGTGTTCTTGTGTGCTTGTGTTAACAAAGAAGCTGATTTCTAACACTCGGGACGTGTTTACAGAGGAGCCACACCTAGAATTGGACAAAATACTCACAGCTCATAACCTCGTTTGGCTCATGGTCAGCTCGGCTCGGCTCGTTTTAGATTTTTTATGAGCTAAGTTGGAAGTCTAGCTTCTTGTTTTAACGAGATAGCTCACGAGCTGAGGCTATCAGTTCACGAACATGAATCCAAGGTCCACGAGGGAGGTCTAACCAAACCCACACCATTGAGACAACCGGTCAATCCTACGTTGCATTGATAAAGGCAAAGAAATCAAATGATGTATATTTGTAAAATATGGCAGCTACAATGTTAGATAAATTTGGTAAATACTAGGAGGTGAGGAACAATCTCATGGTTGATATTTTTTTATGAACCTAATATATATGTATTAATCATGTATGGTTGCATAATGGTGGACGTCGCCTTCTAGAATTGATGTAGCATCAACATTATAATTTATAAATATGTGTGTCCTATTTTTTTAGTAGCTCCCGAGCAAAATGAGCCAGCTCGAGCTCGCGAACGAGCCGAATTGAGCTACCCTTCTACCTCGTAATAATATTAAAGAGCCGAGCCGAGCCGAGTTGGCTCGCTAGACACTGGACACCTAAGGACACGTATACAACGCTAAATAATGAACCGAGTGTATAACGGAATATTTGCAAAAAGCCCCTTCACGCGCAATAGATGAGGCAAGGCTGTCGTCAGCTCTGGCCTATGCTCCGAGAAATCAACCTGCCAGGGTCGATGCCGTGTGCATTCTACGACCACACAAACCTTAACTTCTTCCCTTGTCTAAAGAAGCTGCAAATCGGCTGAACCTTACAAAATCCATTTAAAATCAAAATCGAATCCAAAAATCATGATTCAAATTTATTTGGGTTCATTTTGATCACATTATATTCTAGAAGTGATAAAACATGTGTTACACCTTGATATTGGTTATATATTTTGTTTTGTGTAACCTTTAGTATATTTTATATTTTTAAGAAAATTGTTTGTTACTCGTATCAGTGTGACTTTTTAGAAATATATTAATATACTATTTATATTGATGGTTTGTCTACATTTGATTATGTTGCCAGATTACTAGTCTACAAAATATTATAATCATATTTTACTTAATTATGCCTGATTTGTTTTGTATCAACTAACAACACATATCCATATTGATTATTAAATAACTTAGAGACAGTTAAATAGACAACCTATTGTATGATGAGCTGTCTATTTAGCTGTCTGTGGTCTGTCTTTACGCTTTTTTTTATCTATATATCTATATCTCTACCTAATAATAAAACACTAAAATTTCAGCCCATCTATTTTTGTCCATCTATTTTTTTGGTCCATCAAATTTTTGGTCCATCTCCCTCTAATTACTGGATATCGTGTTTATATGAGGCTCATGTCTAGCATGATATAGAGTCAGGTTCTAAAAAACAGATTGGTTCCTTTATGTGATTCGAACTCATCGGACTCTAAACTAAACACAAAAGGATATAGAAATTATCTTTAAAACCTAAATAGAAAAGGATATAAGTAGAAATTAGCTTAAAAGAACAATATTTTATCCTACTTCTAATTGCCATGAGTTCAAGTCCTACATGGACCTGCCAAAAGAAATCTATGTCTATCTATTCCTCTCTTTCTATATACCCTAACACTAAATATATACTAAATATGTGTGTAGTTTATTAGTCACCGAGAGGAGGTCCACAGGAAGATGGAGGCAAATGAAACGAAGATGCACCGTGACTCCGGCTAGGCTTCCGTCGTGAGTAGCTTTAAGCTGCGCAATCTAATCATGCTCGTCCAATTCAAGAGAAAGATACCTGCTGCAACCAGGGCACCATATGCTCGGAGCGGATCGACGGAGCGATGACCGACCGCACTACCTCATCTGCACGCTGCCAAGGAGAAGATCAATGCACATACACAGCTCGGTGGTGCTATCACATACGCAGCCAGCGGCGCCAAACACCACGCTCTGGCCGCACTGGAACCCGGCTGGCCAGCGCTCACCCTGCGGCTCTCAACAGCAGCACTGCAACACTACAGCAGCATCGCTAAGCTACAATAGCATACCACAAGGTGACATTGTGCATCTACGAGAAGCAGAGGGAGGCTAATAAACACCCGGGTCCCGACCACTAGAAGGACGTACGTACGCACGCAGGCTGCATCAAGAGGCAATCTATTGAAAGACAGGAAACAAGCAAAGAGATAGTGCCTCATGGAGAGCAGGCTGGCCAGCCACCATAGGCAGCGAACCTCTTATCTTGTCTTTGTTTATTTGTCTTGTCTTCATTTGTTTATCAGGTACAGCGTGCGTGTGTGATCGAACCTCGGTATGTGAGCTAGCCGGAGGCAGCACCCGTCTTGTGTTGCTCGGTGCATCGTTGAGCCGGGTTACCTGGTGATCATGGTCGCCGTCCGGAGGCAACCAACCATGATGAAATTTATACTTGGTAACCGACTTAAGTAGGAGCTAGAAGGAGGAAGACCGAATCGTTATCAGAGAAAAAGAAAAAACAGACCAAAACCTAGACACAACGACTACCGACCATCCAATAAATTAGAGTCTGTCTACTCAACAATCGTTTGTTTTGGAGCAAGTGGACAATCAGTTGTTCAGAAACAATAAAACAAACGAATTTTTGTATACACAGCAATTGTATGTTTTTTAGCAAGTGGACAATCGGTTGTTTGTAAGCAATAAAACAAACCAATTTTTGTCTTTGCAAATTTAGTTGTTTCCTGGACATTGAACAATCAAATTTGCAACCATATAAGCCCACTTCACAGCCCATAAAAACAGATAACAAAAACAGCCCAATACACAGCCCATACTGGAGCCCAATCCAAAACACTACCCAAACACAAGATTGCTTGTAAACGAAGGAAACAAACCAGATCTCCCCATCGACGGGGAAGCCCCTGCGCTGCTCTGCCCGCGCAGAGTAGGGCAACACCGGGCGCTCCGCATCGCTTTGCAAAAACGGGCGGCCGACTCGCATCAAAGAAATTACAGAAACAAGGAAGACAAACTCCATCAAACAAGAACAGGAATTTCAAGGTAACTGCATCAATCTACTTCTGGTTTCATCTAGTTTCTAAATCTCATCAGAATTTCACTTTGCATATACTTCTAGTTTCATCTAGTCGTAAATCTGATCGGGTTTTCACAAATTATGTTAATCGATGCCTAAAAAGACACGATATATAATAAAAAACACTCGCCTGTTAACTAATCTTAGGGACCACTAAACATAAACAAGGGCTGCAACCACATTCTTTCATTCTATACTCCATAACATTGAATGCAGACTCACTGAAACTAATTGATTATTCTGTAATGATACTTCGCAACTTTACACTATTAATCATAATCTTTTGCTAACAATATATGCATTTATGGATTGCAATAAAATTATGAAAATATAGTCTTCTGAACCTGCAACAAACATACCAAAGCAGTTTGATCTAAACCTATCTACAATTTCAAACATGTATATGTATAGTCTACATCATATTACTTTTGATTTAACTTTGCAGCCAATATTTTCATAAAAATCATCTGTTTGGGTAAGTAATCCAACCTACTGAAGTCATTTTCCAGAAAAACAACAGCAATTACAACCTCATATAGTAGAGTACTCAAACTGAAAAACCGCACATTCAAATGCTGAAAAACACCGATTTTTTTTGATCATACATATAAGTATTTATGGATTGCACATTAATGAACAATAGATTGCAATAATAAATTTCTGTAAATATAATGTTCAAAATATGCAATAAACAATACTTGCCTATCCAACAGTAATATGAACAATGGATTACAAATTAATGTAAATAATCCCAGTTTTTTTGATCATACATATAAGCACAACAAAAACACCGGTTTCAACCCTCCTCCTTTACGGGGCTTGGGACTGCTATGATGGATCACCAAAATGGTGATCCAAAGATAGGCGGAGTTAAAAAAATGCGGAACATCCATACTAATAATTGTTGTATCTCTCATTGCAAAGTTGAAATTATGGATGACAATATTTGGCCAAGCATAATCGGATCCATTTCGAACCAGCCAAATACAAACAATTACATCATAGTGAGCACAATCGAGCCACTTTACATATAAAACAAATAACAAAGTATTTTGCTTAAGCTAACAATTATTACTATGCGGGAGGAGGCATGGGGCTCATCCTAGAACAGATTAGAAACTCTCAAGAGGACAATGGCACCTCCACAGGGCTCCCAGAATCATTCACCCAAATGTTACTTGGAAATAGCATTAATGAGGTAACTAAATGCATAATACACAGAAAAATATTACATTAATTCTGTGCTTATATACTAATTTGTACCATAAATAACAGAACAACATGTTTGCAAACCAAGATCCATTCTATGGAGGGATAGAAACGGACCGGTCATTAATGTAAGCTACAATAGGGTATCGGGTACACCACAACACATAAAACCACTTCATTAAAGGTCATTACATTTATAAAACCAATGCAACCATATTCATTTGCCACACAAAAACTAACATTATTATTCATAAATATAAAAAAAAAACAGGATGGACAATGGCCAACCATAGCCGATCATGCTTACAAAGTGGTGATGATGCAACTCCAAGATTGACTCATGCTGCTTATGATGCTGATGCAACTACAAGATTCATTGATACAGGGCCACCTGAAACTGAACAATACCAATGGCAAACGGATGTATTCGATAACATGTTCATTGATGAGGTAACACTTATCCATTCAAACATTTCATTGCATGCTTCATTATAACATATACACAATCTACAAGATTACCACTTACTTACCGAACTAACAAAACATCTTTGTCTTATTTACGTGAAGAAAATGAAACATCAAGTAGAGGAAAGACATTCAAGTAACACAAAGAATGGGACCAAAGCAACTTTAGAAACCACATCCTGCAAAGTGACAGATACGAATCAAGAAGGAAACAAAGAGCCTGTGAACTCGGATGTAAGAAGACCTTGAACAGTTCATAAAAGATGAGCTACTAGCAAAGCATCGAAGGCAACAATGCACCTATCGACAAAGCAAATACACTCCCCAACTTATGATGGAATTTGAAGACGCAGACATGCCGCTCATCATTTCTTTGCATTCTATGCATTCCTAGCTGGTTTCAAAGTTGCTATAAAAAAATGTTGTTAGAACTACAAATCGCCGAGAGAGAAGGAGAGATTACAAAGGTAATAATCGATGCACAAGAGAAGGGAAACCAAAATCAAAAAAAAAGACCATAGAAGAAGAGGAGGCGAAGTACAAACACAAATTGGAAAGAAACCTAAAGCAAGAAGGAAAACTAATGTGCGGGGAGAAGACAGACCGCCAATGTGTCATGGTGGTCAAAGAAGAAAATAGGATATGGAAGATCATAAGACTTGATTTGGAACATAACCATGAACTCGCCCCCGGCCGAGGGACCAAATGTTCTCAAAGCCACAAATACATGATGAGACATGGAAAAGGCCCTTATCGAACACTGAATGACAACAATATCCCTACAAGAAAAATGATCTCCATACTGTCATACATTAGAGGGGGCGCAACAGCTTTGCCAATGAAGAAGAAAGACATCAGCAACTATAGAACAAAGATAAACAGAGAAGTCAAAGGCTCAGACATGACACAGGTCATGAACTACTTCAGAGACAAGAAAAAAGAAGATCCCTCATTCTTTTACAAGTTTGACCTCGACGAGGAAAGCAAGGTCAAGAATTTGTTTTGGTCAGACTGTTCATCACTCAAATACTATGCAGACTATGGTGATTGTGTCAGTTTTGACACAACATTCATGACAAACAGATACAACCTACCTTTCGCGCCGTTTGTTGGAATTACAGGTCATGGGCAAACCTGTATATTTGGATGTGCTTTCCTACATGATCAGACTACTGAAACTTTCCAGTGGGTCTTTGAGACTTTCCTAGAAGCTATGGGAGGCAAACAACCACAGTCAATAATCACAGATCAAGACCAAGCAATGCGATCAGCAATTGAGCAAGTGTTCCCTATGGCTAAACACAGAAACTGCTTGTTCCACATAAAGACAAAGTGTTACAACAAGAATGACAAGGTATTTGCAAAAAACAAAGGAATGTATGAAGACTTTGAAGACATCGTCAACAACTCATTAACAGAAGAAGAGTTTGAGGATGAATGGCAAAAACTGATAAAAGACAAGAAACTCGAAGCAAACAAGTACTTCTGCAAGATGTGGGAGATGAGGAAGAGGTTCATACCAGTATACTTCAAGAATGATTTCTTCCCCTTTATTCAGAGCACAACAAGGAGTGAAACAACAAATTCAAGGTTCAAAGACAATGTAGGTCCAACCTATAGTGTTATCAGGTTCCTAAAAGAATATACCCGGATCATGGACAACATAAATACTGCAGAGAAATTAGAAGACAACTACAGCAGTGAAAAAAGACAAAAAGAATACATTTTCGGTTACACAATTGAGAAGCAGGCTGAAGAGCTATACAATAGGAACATTTGCAGGAAGTTCCAGATTCAGCTACAAGCAACTTCAAGGCTAAACTACAAAGAAATTGAAGAAGGAAAAGCATATGATGTCTGGCACAAGAGCAACCAAATACATAAGGTCCACAAAATAAGAAAATACAGAGTAGACACTGACCTGACAGAAGGCCAAGAGGAATTCAAATGCAAATGTGCAAAATTCAACAAAGATTGTATTCTATGCTCTCATATACTCAAAGTGGTTGTTGAGAAGGAAATTGATAAAATTCCAGAAAAATATTTCATTGACAGGTGGAGAAAAAAGAGCATGAAGGTACATGTTCAAAGGGAAGAACCACAAACCATAGCAACAAGTTCCTCGTTGCGGTTCAATATATTGTCTAGAGATCGACAAAATTGAACTCAAAAGCCTCAAGAGCGAAGAAGCAATGGAATATCCGTTGGCGTAACTAAACAAACTAGAAAGTAATGTGGACAACATTCTTAATGGACATCAAAACAGCACAACATGAGCACCAACTACAAGAGGAACAAGGACAAAATTCAGCTATTAACGAGGAACACAATGAAGGAACTCGTGAGTACACAAACAGGAAATGCAAACCCGGATCATATCGTAAATGATCCCGATTCAATTCAGAGACAAGGGAGGCCACCAAAACCAAAGAGATTCAAGGATCAGATTGAGCAAATTAAAGAAAAGATGTTGGCTCAAGAGAAGAAGAAGAAGCAAGCTGAGGACAAGAAGAAGCAAGCTGAGGAGAAGAAGAAGCTAGCTCAAGAAAAGAAGAAGGCAGCACAAACAAAAAAAAAAAAACAAGAAATCAAGTGACACGCATAAAGTACAGGTCATTATTCATTAAATGCACTACATAGACTCTATCTATTTCATATGAGCAAGCACATATTCTAATTCAATCAACTAATAATAATTGCAGGATCCCCGGTGAAATCTAAACCGAAGAAAATGAAGCGGACAGCAAATGCTACAATCAATACCAAGACAATCGTAACATTAGCATCAAATTGAGTCCCCTGTTATTATATACCTCATGTAATAGTCACAAGATACAAGTTGGATTTAAATTTATGTAACAAGTATAACTCCACATCATTTGCATAACAATTGCACATCATTTCCAAAACAATTGCAGTTTTCCGGGACATGTAATTTACTTTATTTCATTCTGTAATACTTTATTTCAATGTCTCACTACTATCAACACTAAGTACACATACAGCTCAATTGTACTTTCATACAAACCTCGACAGATATGACTTACCAGATTATGGAAAGCGTAGCCATGAACAAGAGTTCACATCAAATTTTTCCCCGAAAATGACAAATATTTTAAAGCGATTACAACGGGTTGCAAGTCAAAATATATAATTACCAATTCAGCATCCACATTCTACCTTGATGAGTCTTTGGAAGCCTCATAAAACTATCAACACCACCAAAGAGACACCACAGCCTTTACCAAAGATCGCTAAAAAAAAAAACATAAGTTTTAACCCTCCTCCTTTACTGGGGCTTGGGACTGCTATAATGGATCACCAAAAGGTGACCCAAAGCATAGGCGGAGTTAAAAACTTGTATCAATCAATACAATATTTATGAAAAAAGACAGACATCGCACAAAATATAACAAAAGTCACACAGATCTTTGAGTGCTAAAAAATTATTAAGTGAGACATATATCTCCAACACACTAATTATGGATGGCATAATCAAAATGAAGATAGACCGCATATAATAAAAAAAAGATTTAGCAAAAACAGATTACAAGACACTAATTTCATAATACATTGCAAATACTAACCAGGTAAATTTGATATTAAGACAAATATCAGAAAGGCCAGATCTTGGAAACATTATCAGACATGTAAAAATCAGCTTCAGCCGACATCACTTCCATAGAAAGAACACGGCGGAATGACATATTATTACCATCAACACGAAGTGAACGGCCAGCCATCAGTTCTGCATCTTCAGGTTTCTCAACCAACACATAAATAACTCCACTATTTCCATCCAAAGCAAACTTGCATGTAGGAACAAATTCACGACCACGATTCTGACGAACAACCCTAACAACCAGCAGGACCGGGTCTTCAACATTTAGATCATTAACAGAAGAACCCTAGACTGCGGACCACCAAGTAAATTCAAATGCTCAAAAACAAATTGAGAAGCTACTTGATTGCCTATGTATCGATCGGAACAATTTCCTCGAACAAGTAAATTTACAATATTAACCATAAATCAAATACACATGATCAACTCGAACGGATAAGTGAGAAAAAAGATCATACCCGATACGAACATCAAGATGAATATAGGCTTTAGAGGAATCCTTCCTCTCAACAACACCGCAACTTTGTAAAAGATCATCTTTGTCATCACCAACACGAGTGGAAAACGCACAAAAGGAATCACAAATATTACCATCATGGACAAGAACATACACAACCCTATCAGCTTGATTATAGCAGAATCCGAACTCCGAATACCATCAAGACAAAAACGTAACCTCCAAGCACACGCAAAGCACTCATCATCGGATCATGATATTTCCATCCACTAATCCTCTTACATGCCATCAAACGCGATCTCGCCAACATGAATATCAAGTGACTCCGGGACATATCCGGACACTCTCCTATTCGACCATACATACCGGATCGATCACGATGAAGTCCATCATCGATCATCCGGGGAGAAGAGATAAAATTCGACAAATCACATTAAATCAAACTAAAAAATGAAAGCAAACGACACAAACCATACCTTACAATAAATGTGAGAGTAAAATAACCGAACCACACGTAAAGAGACAAGATTGCGATTACGAGAAAACCACAAAACCCTATATATAGAACTGCAGCAGAACATGAATAGATTCAGTCTTACTAAATATCAGGTAAACAAAAGAAACAAATCGTATGGCTTGTTACTTAATTGGTGGACCTTGAGTGAATACAACACTAGTTAGTCTTTGAATCAAATACTAAAAATAACCCAAACATGCAACAAATCACATGCAAGAAAACAGACAGACCCATAACAACCAAATATCACTAAAAACAATACCAGCTTTTTAAAAAATCCAAACCAAATGAAAAAAAAAAAAAAGCAAAAAAAATGGAAAACACAAGTTCCAACCCTCCTCCTTTACGGGGCTTGGGACTCGCTATGATGGAACACCACAAAGTGACCCGGCATAGGCGGAGTTAAAAAACCGTGAAGATCTAAACTTACAGACAAATCAAGATTTACAAATAACAAAACAATTTTTAACAGAAAGACAGGATAACAATCTACAAAGATACAATTTTTTTTCTATGCAAAGACAGAAACAATTTTAAACAAACACCGAAACATATAAAAGTATATATCCCTTTGTCATAAAAATGAATAAACAATCTACAAAGATACAATTTTTTTTTTCTATGGAAAGACAGAAACAAATCTACAAAGATACAATTTTTTTTTCTATAGAAAAACAGGAAACAATTTTAAACAATCACCGAAACATATAAAAGTATATATCCCTTGTCATAAAAATGAATAAACAATCTACAAAGATACAATTTTTTTTTCTATGCAAAGACAGGAAACAAATCTACAAAGATACAAATTTTTTTTTTCTATAGAAAGACAGGAAACAATTTTAACAATCACTGAAACATATAAAAGTATATATCCCAATGTCAAAAAAATGAATAAACAATCTACAAAGATACAATTTTTTTCTATGGAAAGACAGGAAACAATTTTAAACCAACACTGAAACATATAAAATTATATATCCCACTTTGTCAAAAAAAATGAATAAACAATCTACAAATATACAATTTCTATGTAATGACAGAAACAATTTATAAGAAATTCTAAAACAATTAGAACAATATAACCAATTATTAGAAAACAACATTAAAAAGTCAGGAAACAATAATTATCCAACTCTAAATTTCATAACCAACTCTGTAATAATAATATTAAGCTGTCATGCACGATCACAAAATCCATATATGCTAATATAAGAAACTGTAAAATAAAAAAATACAAAGCCATCACTGTTCATAAGATCCAAAAAGAAAACAAACATATCAGGCAGTCTCTTGCAAGCTATCATAGACCTGCAAATAAACAAATATACAATAAAAGGATCATATTAACGAAAAAAAACCAACTAAACCGATGACAACAACAAATAATAGTAATAATAATAATGCAACTACCATTACCCTCTCGACTCTAGATGGGCCAACATGCTCACGATTGCACTGATTGAAAACCATATCATTGACCAGTTTGATGCGAAACTGCGGAATATCAGCTTCACTATACTTCTCCATCATGTTGGTACTAACTTCAAAGTACTCCAGGTTCTTTAAAGCATATATACCACTATCTTCAATGATACCGCAAAAATACGATTGCAAAACAAACAATATGAAACAATAATGTAAGCGAAAAAAAAAAATTTGTACAACTTTAATATTAATCAAATAACATTGCATTTCACCTACTTCTCGGTTTCTTTGTGGAAAGATCCAAAGAAAACATGATATCCACGGAAGCCATAGTCAATCCTAACAACTTCATTCCACACAAGTAATCAAATTTTCCAGCTACAAAACCACAACCCACAAAATAAATTGAAATATAAATTAACCACAACATGCAAGAAAAAAAAAAAAAGTCTACATACGTATTAAACAATTTACACTTACAAATTCATCTTTTAACAGCTTTAAGGAATGACATATCTGGTCCCACAAATAATTTGGCATGGATCTAAGATTATACAAAATCTCCGACCGAAGTACACAACAACAACATACCAACGAGCATGGAACAGAATGGGAAAATATAGGCGCCAAAAAAAATAAAAAAACCATGTCAATGAAGACCTTATGTGTTGCATCACAACAAAATAACAGAGTTACTTACATATTGGCTCGTGCTAAAGACCTAGCATGATTAGCACCTTTAAAGCATCTCACTGCAGTCTCAAATAATGATTTCTCATCTTTATCTTCACGGCCATGATTACCAATCGTAGTCCTACAAATTAAACAAGAAAACAAAACTATTATCACCTCATTCAAAATAATATAGTTAACAAAACTCGCCACAAGATAATAATACTTACACCAACTCTTGAAAAGAAATGGTGCTTTCGAGATACACTTGGATGAGTCCTAAGGAACATCAGTCTACACATTGCATTAATTACAAAATAATGCACCTTTCCACCAGGGATCAAAGAGGACACAAGTGGGCTTAGCTTCACAACCACAAGGCCATAATCAATCATTGTAAGACTGTACACAACAAAAAGGGGGTAATTTTAATTATATAGTATCAAATCAGAAAATGGGTCAACAAATTATACACAATAACACAACTCTCATAGTTACCTCAAGTTTTCCTTCGTTTTACGCTTAACCGCATAAATGACTTCATACACAAGAGACTCATGTCCGGATACTTTGACACTTGACTTAGCCACCATGTATGGGCTCATCTTGAATTTGCTAATTTGAACAAGACGCCTGGGGACGATGAACGACAAGTTTTGTAATTGGATGATTCCAAAACACATCCACTACTCATTGACTCATCGGTCAAAATGAATCCAATGCTCCCCATAGACCTTGATGACTTTCCAACAACTGAATTGCAATTAACAACTGAAGGAGCTGCTAAACAAGGAGTAGGTTATGCGTGATAACAAAAAATAAATTATATCAAAATTTTCAAAATATTGAAAAATACTACAACATTCAGATATCAAGCTAAACTAATATGTTGAATTTCAAACTTCAACTAAGAAATAAGAGAAAATTCAGAATAAAGAACAAATCACAACAACATATATTACATAACTTCCAATTGTTCCAAATTACAAATACAACACTATACCCCACTATTCAATACCACAGAACAACCAACAAATAACACAAGCCAAATAGCTATTTACGCCTATTTACAATTCGAATAGGCGCTCCATGAGGACTTATTGCAGCAAGAGGAACATGATCAGGAGTCTCGTCGTCGCTGTCAGAATAATCAGTAAAAGGTAAAGACTCCATTTGAATATAGTGCTAAAACATGCACAAACAAAACTAATATATTAGTTTAAAAATTGGATATAGCAAAAACATAACTAACAGTCAAATGTAATATAATACACATGCTTACAGTTTGAATAGGGTCATCTCTTTCTTTGCCTTTATTTCCAGACATGTTTTCATTCCTCACATTATCATTTTGACCGCAACAACCGCCACCGAAGTTAGAAAGCTTGTGCGGCTGCAACAAATCTGATTTTCGTAAATTACAAACATCAAACAAGTAAATTCAACAACACCAATCAAACACACAATACACATACCATAGACATAGCTCTATCCACTGGATCAGATGTTCCAGAAGATGTACCAACAGGACGCCTCAAAATAGGATCTCTAACATAGTTCCCATTATCATCCAAATCTTCAAATAATCTGAATGAAGGAACACTAGGACTATTGAAGACAGGATCTGTTTTCTTTAGGGACGGTTCCTTCACAGTTGCCTTGCCTGCACAATACAAATTTTAAAACCAAAAATCAAATCACAAAAACACTACACACTAATTACAAAACAAATACGTTGCAATTCATTCAAACAAACTTTGCAATCTCCATAAAAAAATTAAAATTCTACTAACCATGATCAATAACATTAGGGCCTTTTTGAGCAGACTCTTTCCGGAATGACCATCACCAAGTCCTCCAGCTACTTGTTCTTTCACAGGTCCCTTACCTGCAACAACCAAAATTAAAATCAACTACCAAATTACACTTTTACATTATACTTATTCCACAATCATTAATTTGCAATTCCCTCAAACATAAATTGAAATCAATTTTAAAAAATATTTACAACCTGAAGACATCCCAACAATATCTACCAACGGGTCAGCACCAACTCCAACATCAACTTGTTCAGCTTCCTATACAAAAATAAAAAAAAAACCAAAATCATATCATTATAGTATTAAATTGAATTAATTGCTTAATATTACTATATAAAAAAAAGGACACACACTCACATCTACGTTAACACTCTTGCATTTGTTTGCGCGTCGGAAGCATCAACGGCAGCATCATCAACAACAACAAAAGGGTTATGTGCCGAACCACCAGTTCCATCATTACCATCACCCTGACGGCACAGTGGAGACCTGCCAACAGTCTTAGAAAGTCCACGTCGAGTCCTTGAAGCCACACTTTCAGGACTAGAAGTTGGATATGTCTTCCTTCTTCTCTTTCTAACCCTTTTGTACTGCTATTGCATGTATAAATATATAGAAAAAGATATAAAGAGAAACTTAAGGAAACAAATATAATTACAACAAACTACCTTGGCCCCGAGTCATCCGAGCGAACATCAATTATGACCGGTGATGATTTTTTCCCCGCCCTCTTCCTTTTGCTTCCACCGATAACATAAGAGTTCATAAAACTTATTAGAACAAAGACTTCAAATATCTTTGCGTACACATAAACAAATGTAACAAAAAATTTATATAATAAATTTCACATACCAAAGACCACGACTCCTTTGAAGCAACAAACTCAACCGGCGGTGACGATACACTTGCACTTTATCATCTCGGCCTTCCGCATTTTGGATTACGCAAAACACAATCAAACAAACACATAAATAATAATAAAATAGGAGGTAACATTTTATTGTACAGCATGACATAGTAAAATAAATCTAACAATGCTTGTACCATGGGAATGTGACTTGCTAGAAAAAACAAGCTCCGTATCAGAACCACCAGAAAGCTCAGTATCACCAACATCATTCAAGCCATCTGAATCCACCAATTACGTTTCGAACACCTTCTACATGACCAGTGCTAGGACAAGCCTTGTTGCTTTCATCATGTTACGCTACATCATCTTTCTTTGCAATGAGAAGGATCTTTAAGGCATGTATTACTTGGACCAGCAGCAGAAGGAACAGGATCTTGAACAGGTCCATGAGTTGAACCAGCAGCCATACCACCAGATTTTATCTCATCATCTACGACAACATCATCAACTGGAGCAGGCATTGGAACATTGGGATCAGCATCACCAGGTGCTTCTTTCATAGCATCAGGAGCATGAACCGTTTGCATGTACTTGAACACTTTACAAACAAGCAAACCAGGACGACTATAACCAACCCTTGTGTGGTGGTCTTGAAACAGCCTACACAAGTCTGCCAAATCCTATAATTTCAAGTTAACCAGAAAAACAATCTGAGTCAAGTAACAAATCGTAATACTTCAATATGGATTTCATTTGTGTAAAAAAAAATATCCCACTTACTTCTTTTTGACACAAAAGGACAACGTTTAGCCATAAGTCTCCTAAACTCGTAACAAGAATCTTGGTAGGTACTCTCTCCCGCATAGCACGTGTCCTCAATCGATTTCAACTACACAGAAATATACCAAGTCAACAATGATCTAAGCATGAAACACAATAACTAAAAAAAATACAAATACAACTACAATACTCACTGGCCTCTTTCCAAAAATATCACCACAAACACGATCAAATGATGCATATTTCTTTATCATTGACCCCTTCCAAACACTGATCCTTGGAAGGGTTGCAGGAAGCTCAATACATTTTCCTAAATTCAGAAAATCCAGATAATATCCCCCTGTATCAAGAATTTCAAACACATCAAACAAAACATTAATGCAAAGTTAATCCTATGACAACAAAGCAAACAAGGACCAAACTAAACACACACTTACAGCTAGAAAGTAGATACAACCACCAATAGTACCCCTCCCATTCTTTTTGTAATTTGAAATGGAGTGAAGATCCAATCGAAAACAAACTTTGACCAATCCCAATCTCCAACTCTAGACAAATCGAGTTAATGCAACAAGATACCGTGAATTTGGGATAAGTGCTAGAATTTGCACGAGGGAGAAATGTAGACAATGCTACCACCATGAAGTAACGGAAAACATCATCATCAGACAACGTATCTCCTAACAAACTTCTCACCGAATGTCTTGATCAAAGGCGAGAGAAGACTCTTTGATAGCTTTAAGGAAATTACTCTTTTTGCAGTAATCACTATAGTGATCCTTTAAATCATCACCACCATATGGAAGACCTAAGAACAGATGAAGCGCCAATGGAGAAAATGGGATCACTTTGCCGCCAACAACTATGTCCCCTACAGTTCACATCCACCCGATCCGCTATCCACCGAACAAAACCTCTAGGTGCTGAACAACCATCATATTCCAAAAAATGCCAAAGCCGCGGTCCTCAATAATCTTCCTCTTACGCTCATCAAGCTTTCCTATTATCTCGCTTCCCCAAAATACTTGCTATTGAACCGACTGCCAGGGCCTCTCGGAGGTACTTGGACCGGTGACAATTTTCCTTTACCCTTGCCCCCCGGTACCGCAAAACAATGAAACAAGAAAACACAGTTAACAAATTTAATAAAAAAATTTAAAAAAAAAAAAAACAAACCACAGAGAGTACCTTGCCGTAACGCAGTATTAGCACGGACTCTCTTGACGTTCCTTCCTTATTGACTATCTTAGCAAACTACAAAACAAAATCATTGTATATACATAAATATTGGGAAACTAATATGCAAAATTTCACAAGAATAGGACACACATCATAAACATTACAAAGTTTTATAACTTACACCAAAGGCAAAAGCTTGTTGAAGGTGCTTGAAAGTTTTAACAAGATCCCCAGTGTTAACATCATCACCATCCAAAGCAGGTTCATCCTACATAACAACAACACAAATTAACATGTCAATATTATAATGATTAACACATTATGCAACTATAAAAAGGTTCCATTACTCATTACCTCACCACTATCAACAACAAAGCGACCTCACATTATCTTCAGAATTCATATTCATGTTATCATCACTTTCCACATATAAAGACTCATCATCAGAACTTGAATCGACATGACTGAAAAAGGAAAACCAAATAAGAAATGAAATTATTGCTTATAGAGAAACCAGAAAAATTCAAAGACCAAATTCAAACCTTCAAGAAGACACTCAAGCAAACGAGGCATTGCGGGGAATATCACCTCTGCCAACAAATAATGGAACACAACAAAAAGTCTCCAAGATTACCAACTATATTACAAACATAAATAGAAGAAAACCCACCAATATATATATATATATATATATATATATATATATATATATATAGCATACAACCCACCAGCTATAATACACCATGCACACTGACCATATAAACATTAGCAAGTCACAAACAATAATATGCCAAATAGAAACTTAATATCAAAATGAGGTTTATAATACCACCATTTACTACAAAGCATCCAACAAGTTACACCACCACACATATTCAAACTTAATATAGTTTAAACATCCTAATTACAAACTAAACAATTACTCCCTCTCCATCTACTCTACAACTTCAGCCTCCCTCTCCTCATCAACTTCAGCAGCAGGAGGCATCCACCGGCAAACAGGGCATGAAGCACTCCTGCATCAACCATGTGTAGATGCGGTGCTGCGTGAAAGGGATGCCCACAAGGCATGGCCCTAGTCCTCTCCCTCCATATATTCTATGGTAACGTCGGGATCATTCACCCATGGCTCCTCAAGCGTCATCAAACAAATAGAGCAAACATCCTCCCACTTAATTCCGGGGACAGTAAACATCTTTCTTAGACACTTCACACTCCTTAGGCTTTCTATTTGCCGTATCCTCTTCTTCACTAAACATAGGGGCAACCTCGGGCACGGGCTCGAGAAAACGAAACGATACCGCTGAATCCATAAACGACTATCCATGTACGGCCCCCCCCCGGTGACGGATACGATCCATCTCTACTCATCACATTACATACAAAAAAGTTAGTACTAATCAGAAAAGTTATTAATTACAATATTATTTTAACAATAAATATCTAATATCACAACAATAATTAATCGAATCAAGTCATACAAAGGCGGTGACTCAACAATAACTAACAGACTTGCAATATACTTCTTCCAAGTAACCACATAACAAGTTCAAAACTAGATCCCAGCAACCACATCTATCTCACGAAACTCCAATGCCAACACAAAAATCACATCAGCCAGGACACAAACTACACAAACATAAGGCCCACCACAATCACACAAAAATAGTCTTATCCACCATAATAAGAATATGCAGATTCAGTACCAAGACATCGGAGTACCACCTTCAATTCCTTAAACCAGCGACCCTAATATCTCATCATCTATATACCTCATCATAAAACCAGTCAGTCAACAACAAGTACATATCCAGTAGGAACCAAGAACTCACTAACTTATGACTCTACTAGTTACTGTAAACATATCAATTTACACCAACATGACAAACACAAGTATATTTTGCAATCAACCATGTCATAACAGTAAAAAACTACTGCAAAACAGAATAAAAAAGACAGGCTACCACACAATCCAGCAACATTGCTAGGTACACATACTACAATAAAAGCGCAAATCACTAACAAGAAAACCCTAAATCCAACAAACCAAATTACAAATCCTTATATACCACAGATCTATGTAGGCATAACCCTAAACGAATACAACAATCAAAACCTAATCCAACACAAACAGAACAAATCCTACACGAATCCAGAAAAACACAACCAACCTTACCATACTCTACCAGACTATACTCTAGAGATACAGAAGAGTAAAACTCACCGATGGCTTAAACAAACAGATCAAGTCCAAGTCGCCGGGATCTGGCGAGGGACCGAGAGGATCCAATAAACGCAGACACGAAATCAACTGAAGAGGAAGCACGGAATGAGACAGAGCACGCGAAATCAACACCCTCCAAATGAATCATGCGAAACAAACCTAGCCGCGGAGGAGATGTAAGACAACCTCCAACCTAGTTAGCCACCACCGCCGCCGCCGTTAGGGACGAAGCAGATCCACCGGCCCGCCGCCAAATCACCCGAAAAAAAGCGAACGGAAGTTACACAGGGGAGACGAAATCGACAAGAGATACTGATGCCAGATAGAGGTCGCCGCCGGAGTGAAGTAACAATCTCACCTCGCCGTCGCCGCCGCCGCCGCCATCGCAGGGACAAGCAGATCCACTTCACCCGCCGCCAAGTCACCTGAAAAACGAACGGAAGTTACACAGGGGGAGACGAAACCGACAAGAGATACTCATGCAAGACAAAGGTCGCCGTCGGAGTTCACCTCGCCGTCGCCGTCGCCGTCGCCGTCGGAGGGGAGGGGGAGAATCGCCGCGTCGCCGGGGAAATCGCCAGGAGACGAGAGAGAGAGGGGAGAGAGAGGGAATGCGAAATGAGGGAGACGAGCGACTGATGGAATCCCTGGCGCGGTTTCCAAAACTTAAACAGTGCCAAGGAGTGGGACCCACCTGTCAGTCACAACGCGAACAGCCGCGTCGGCGTGGACACAACCGACAAAGCAGCGACGTCCATCACCAGATCGACGGATGAGATGATTCGTTTGCTCACAACCAAAGAAACAAATG